>PVIH01001291.1:0-71146 GCA_004025045.1 Sigmodon hispidus | reverse complement strand
TAGCTTCTGCAAAGCCAAGGACACTGTCAATAGGACAAAACGCCAGCCTACAGAATGGGAAAAGATTTTCACCAACCCTATAAGTGATAGAGGACTGATCTCTAAGGTATATAAAGAGCTCAAGAATTTAGATCCCAAAACCTTGAATAACCCTATCAAAAAATGGGGTTCAGATCTAAAAAGGGAATTCTCAGCAGAGGAACTACGAATGGCTGAAAGGCACCTGAAAAAGTGCTTTTCATCTTTAGCCATCAGAGAAATGCAAATCAAAACACTTTGAGATACCACCTAACACCTGTTAGATTGGCTAAGATATAAGGCACAGATGACAGCCTATGCTGGAGAGGATGCGGAGCAAGGGGAACACTCCTCCATTGTTGGTGGGAGTGTAAGTTTGTTCAGCCACTTTGGAATACAATATGGAGGTTTCTCAGAAAATTGAGAATCAATCTCCCCAAGGACCCAGCAATACCATTTCTGGGTGTATACCCTAAAGAGGCACATTCACACTCCAAAGGTATTAGCTCAACTATGTTCATAGCAGCATTATTTGTAATGGCAAGAACCTGGAAACAACCTAGATGTCTCTCAACTGAAGAATGGATTAACAAACTGTGGTACATCTACACAATAGAGTACTACTCAGCAGTAAGAAAAAATGATATCCTAAAATTCACAGGCAAATGGATGGATTTGGAGAATATCCTCCTGAGTGAGGTATCACAATCTCAGAAAGATAAGCAGGGGATGTACTCACTCACTAGTGGTCTCTAAACAAACAAACAAGAAAAAAGCCAAACATGCCCAAGCGGCAAACCACAACCACTGAACAGCTTGGGATCAGAAACACCCTGGACTGACCCTTCGAACCCCACTCCATCTATAGGAACACCTGACTCACTCTTGAGGGAGGGGGGACAAAACTGGATCTGCCAGGAGTGGAGACTGATTCAAGCATTATTGGGTCAGTGTGACCATAGGACTGTCTGCTCCCTGCCCAGGGAGGGGATGGGGAATTGCAGAGAAGAAAAATGACCTGATGTGGTGGGAGGGGGAAGGGACCTTGAATAAGGATATACAGGGATGGAAAAAAATTCAGAGGGAAAGCTGAACACAAAGGAAATATATGTGTAGCAATCTTATTTGCATTTCCACCCTTGATAAGCCATGCTTATGATTATTATCCTCTGTATAGTTATTGTTAACTCTTCCGCATTTTAAATTCTTTTTACTGTTTTTTTTTCTTTTTTTGATAAATACAAAATAAAAAAGAAAAAAAAAAAAAAGAAAGTTCTTGGGCATTTCCCTAGCACTAGTTTTCTCTCTAGCCCCACAATGACTCTCTCTATCAAGATACTTATTTTGTTGTTCTTCCTCTCTCTCTCTCCCCCAACTCAGCCATCCCTTTTCCTCATGATCTCTTCCCACCTCCCTTGTCCCCTACTCCCTATGGTTCCAATTTACTCAGGAGATCTTACCTATTTCCCCTTCCCAGGGGGATTTATGGATGTCTCTCAAGTTCCTCCTTGTTACCTAGCCTGGTTATCCATTGCTTTCTGTCTAAAATCCACTTATGAGTGAGCACATACTATGTTTATCTTTCTGGGTATGTATTACCTCACTCGGGATGATATTTTCTAGTTCCATCCATTTGCCTGCAAATTTCAGGATGTCATTTTACTTTTACTCCTGAGTAGTACTCTATTGTGTAAATTTCCTTCAGTTTTTTCACTCATTCATCAGTAAAGGGACATCTAGGTTGTTTACAGGTTCTAGCTATTACAAATAATGCTCCTATGAACATAGTTGAGTTAATGTCCTTGTAAGAATTTACAATCTTTGTGTATATGTTTAAGATTGGTATTTCTGGATCCTTGGGTAGATTGATTACTAGTTTTTGAGAAGCCGTTATACTGGCTTCTAAAATGGCTATGCAAATTTGCATTCCTACTGTCAATGGAAAAGTGTTCTCCTTATTTTACATCCTCTCTAGCATAGGCTGCAATCAGTGTTTTTAATCTTAGACATTCTGACAGGTTTAAATGCTATCTCAGAGTTGTTTTGATTTGATTTGCAATTCCCTGATAGCTAAGAGTGTTGAGCAATTCTTTAGGTGTCCTTTGGCCATTTAAGATTCTTCTATTAAAATTCACTATTTAACTCTGTAACCCACTTTTAGTTGGATTTTCTTTTTTTTTTTACTTCTAGTTTCTTGAGTTCTTTATATATTTTAGAGATCAATCCTCTTTGAGATATAGGGTTGGTGAAGCTCTTTGCCCATTCTGTAAGCTGTCATGTTGTCATATTGACCATGTCCTTAAACTTACAGATGCTTTTCAGTTTTAGGAGGTCCCATTTATTAATTATTGCTCTCAGTGTCTGTGTTACTGGTGTATTTAGAAAGGTCTCCTGTGCCAAAGCATTCAAGGGTATTTTCCACTTTCTTTTCTGTCAGGTTCAGTGAAACTGGGTTTATGTTGACATCTTTGATCCATTTGGACTTCAGTTTGTACAGAGTGACAGATATGGATCTATTTGCATACTTCTACATACCACCATCCAGTTATGCCAGCACTATCTGTTTAAGATACTATCTTTTTCCATTATATATTTTTGGCATCTTTGTCAAAAAATAAGTATTTATAGGTGTATGGACTGATGTCAAGGCCTTCAATTCAATTTTAATAACCCACAAATTTGTTTTTATGCCAGTATCAATCTGGTTTTTTTCTAATTTTTTTATTATTAATAAAGTCTCATTTAAAAAAAAAAAAGAAAAGAAAAGACCTGTGCCTGAAGTCATTATTTAAGACACCCATTTTGAATAGAAATAAACACACACACACAATTCTAGAAATTATGACTCCTATTAGAGGAAAACAGGGTAACAAACCTCGTGGGCTCAGAGTGTGGACTTAGTGTGCAATTTCCAAGTATTCACTGTAAATTTGTTCAAAGACTTGAAGAAAAATACCACTTAACAAGTTAAAAGACAAAATAAGCTATAGGTGTCTGTGTGGCAAATGCCCTGCTGAGCATGTACAGGGTTCTGGGTTTGATCCCCAACATAAAAACAGTAATTTAATAATGAGCATTAGATGTAAAATATCAGTAAAGAGATGTACAAATACAAATCACTAAAAACTATAAATGGAAATTATTTTGAAAAAAATCAAATAGCTGAAATGATAACTTCACCATGGGGCGCACTGGGCAGGCAGATGAGCTGGTGAGTCAGGAGCAACACCAAAGGGAATTACCCAACTGAAGAGCAGGGAAAGGTGGGAAGAGAGAAAAATGAGTCACATGTGGGAACAGAACCGAGTCCAGGATCTGCGTGGTGGAGCCTTAGAAGGACAGGAGAGAAGAAACGGAGAAAATGGGACAAAAGGCCATGGCCTAAAACTTCCCCCAATTTTACTCCTTCTAAAAAATAAAAGCCACCTAGAGACTCGAGGAGGCCAGGGAGTTATGAATAAGCTGACGAGTGAAGGCAGTGGAAACAAGACCAACATATCAGAGTCTTGAAAAGGACAAGAGGAAAGGGATCAGTCAGGCAGGGACCTGCTGGTTTGACACAGCCAGAGTCATTCAGGAAGAAGGGACCTCAGTAGGGGGATCCGCTGGGTCACACCAGCCCGTGGCCATGGCTGTGGGATGTTTTCTTGACTGCTCATTGATGTAAGAGGATTCAGCCCACTATGAGTGACACCATTTCCTAGGAATGTGGTCTTGGGCTATATACAAGTGTATGTGTATGTGTGTGTGTGTATACACTTGAATGAGAGAGAGAGAGAGAGAGAGAGAGAGAGAGAGAGAGAGCGCACATGACCACTAGTAAGCAGAGTTTCTCCATGATTTCTGCTTTGAACTGAGATCTCAACTTCTCACCCTCATTTGCCTTGTGATGGACCATTGTGTGATGACCTATAAGATAAAACAAACTCTTTGCTCCTTGAAGTTGCTTTTGATTGAGGTGTTTGTCACAGCCAGAGAAAGCAAAGGCCATGGGATTCATAGTAAACTGCCAGGGGTGAGGGCTGTCAATCAAGGCCTCTACGCCTTGCTGAGCTGTGCTCACAAAACAAAGATGGCTCAAAACCCCACCCAGGCACACACAGGCTAAGAAGTCTCTGCTACCAGGTTTTGTATTTGTATTAGAGGCTGTAAAGAAGAGTGATTCAAACCTTTCAAAGACTCAAGAACAGCAGGAAACATAAACATGAGAGAATGAGAAAATATATCAAAGCCCTACACATCTCTAATTCCAGCACTGGGGAGGCAGAGGCACGTGGACCTCTGTGAGTTCAAGGTCAGCCTGGTCTACATTGTGAGTTTCAGGGAAACCAGGGCTACATAGTGAGACCCTCTCTCAAAAAGAAAAAGTATTATAAAAAAATATTTTAAATAAATTTAAAAGATATAAGATGAAGAAAAAGAAAAATGTAAAGCTGCATTAATGTTTTATGTGTACATGTCACATGATACAGAGGTGTCGGGGAGGTGGGTCTGTGGAACAAATGCTCTTTCTTCTACCAGAACTTAGTTAATATTAATCTGAAGAAAACATGATGAATGAAGCCAAAGCTGGACTTAAGCCGAAGCCATTGCCAAAAATAGCTAGAGACATGTCCAGCAATGAAAGGGTTAACCCTCCAGCCAGCCAGACAAATTATCTCAGCACCTAGCCAGAAAGCCCCAAGACATGAGAAGCAGAAAATAGATAGAATTAAAGAAAAGCAAGACAGCGCAACATTAGTGGCCAGGGGCATTAACACCTGTCTCTTAATAATTGATAGATCAATTAGATATAAAAATTCTGCCCCAGAGTTCTGTCAAGAGCTTCCTGTGTCTCGGAAGTCAGGGAAGGGTATTGCCAGGAAGAATATGGAGTGGAGTCTCATATGGGGCTGTGAAGTTCTGAGAATAACTCAAGGCTGTGCTGGATGCTGCTTTAAGGTTGCTTCCGTTCAGGCAGCTACCAGGTAACAGGCTTCAATCAGAAAGCCATGGGGAAAAACACAGTTTTAAACCAAGGTCTCCAGCTCTAATGCTCACTCATCTTGTGGGGTCCCTCCCTCCCACACTGACCACATCAAGGCTGAAGACAGAATGCTTCATTTTACCCCCAGTATGACGTCCAAACAGCATTCTTGCAAAGAGGCACGCCAACAAACACCCCATGGGAATGGGGCAGCAATTTCAGCACACGGAGTGTGGACAGCTCCCTCAGTGGCGAGGGCAAGGCAAAAGAACTGAATTGAGGTGGATACTGAGCAAGCAACCTCATGTTCTGCTGTTACCGACATAAGCCAGTTCCACCACCTTCTTCCTTGGCCATGATGGTCTGTGTCCAGAGCTGCTTCCCTCCAGTTGCTTTTCATCAGGTCCTCATTATAGTCACTAGCCTATGTCTTTAATTAATTTACTTTCAATGTATGAGTCTGTGTGTCCAAGTGAGTTCATGTGCACCAGGTACGGGCGGGTGCCATGGTAGCCAAAAGAAAGCATTGGATCCCTCACTCAGAGCTGGAGTTACAGAAGATAGTGAGCTGTTCAATGTGGGTGCTGGGAACTGAACCTGGGTCCTCTGCAAAGTGCCCTTTTATGGGTGAGCAATCTCTCTACCCACAATAATTACTTTTAATGTGCTGCATAAGGCCCCAGACTGAGAGTGTGGGTTCAGGGCCCAGTTCTACTTCTGCCTGCCTCTGCAATCCTGCTTCAGCTGAGGGCTTGGTCTTGGAACACTATCTCAGGCTGAAACTCTGCCACTTTGGGGATGAGCATGAACCCTCGCTCTTTCTGACTCTACTTCCTTAGTGTTAGGATCACAGGTGTGGGCCCCAGCACCAGAAAATTATTTTGTGATGCAAGTGTGCAGGTTCCCAGAAGAAGAACACTTCTCTGAGGAAGCAGTACAGCTTGTAAGGACACCACAAATCAAGCACAAGGGAGACTCACTGGGGCCCATTTTCTACCTTGACAAGAATTCCCTCTGCTGCCGTCTAGCGTCTAACATTGCCATTGACCTTTCTTCTCTGTCAGACGTGTCTCACTGAATCCTGAGGTCTTAACCACTCTGCGTGCAGAGCCTGCCGGCTTGCCCACCAGAGCACATGCTCATGTATAATTCATAACCCATCACGTTGCCTGATAAATGAATATTTATCAGCTTTTTCATAAGAGGCAGGATGGTGTTTTCTTTCTTTGCTATCAAAATTCTATGCCCCAGCAAATAAAATTTGTGAACAAAAAAATTAAATAAATAAAAAGAATGAGAAGCAAAAAATACTCCCAACCAAGTCCATTGCACTGGTAATTTTCCATTCTCTGAAGCCTGGAGTGTGCATGGGGGTGGATAAGGCTTAGCTGTAACAAAATCCTGCTGACTTGTCCAGAGTCCAAACATTGCCATGAGCCCTACCCGTCACCCCCACAGGAAGCTCCTCCACACCCCCAGCCTGCCTCATTTCCAACTGCTCAGGAGCCCCCAGAGTCCCCAGCACTGTGGATCCTCTGTGTGGTAATCAAGCATGCAGGGACCAAGGAGAAAAGACCTTACAGGGTGATTGGTTAAGAGCCAAACCAAATTATGGGTCTTCCAAAATGTGCTGCCAAACAGAGAGGGGACAGCTGACTCTCAGAGAGGAGGAAGATTCACCACGCAGAGGATCTGGGTCTGATGATGGAGATGCCCTGTGTCCTGGGACAGCATACTGAAACCAAGGGGCTTAAGACTGTGACTCCATTTACCCTTCCAACATTGTGGTTCACTGAGGATGGCAATATGGAGGAATCCAAGTACACTTGGGCACACACGCGCGCGCGCGCACACACACACACACACACACACACACACACGATGGTTCAGTGTGGCTGTGAATAAAGCTTGTGGATAAACAACCCTTTAGCTTGACCCTGAGAGATGCTGCAATCCTCCTCCCCCCCATCCCCCTTGCCCCCACCCCTGCTGCTGTAATTGATAGAATTAGTTAATGAGCATGAAGCCCCTCCTAAGAGCGGGGACCTGTGCAGAGCACACTGGCTACACTGTAGTATTTTATCTTCAGAGCACTGATGGTGGAAGCTGCTGTTTCTATTCCCGATTCAGAGAGGAAGAGACTGAAACAGGCAGGTAGTCATTTACTGGACTGACAGCTGAAGTTACAATGTATCTGACCCCCGAGATCCACATTCTTCCATCGACCCTCCCCTGGAATTTAGAAGCTGGCTTTCAAGGAACAAGCCTATGAACATTTGTGGAATTCACTCCTAAGGGCCTGGCATTTGCTTCATCTTTAAGGGCCTCATTTGCTGAAGAGGTTGAATGTAGTTGCTTCTCAGGCTGCCACCAGGTTGTAAGATAGAGTGTGTGTGGTGGGGGTGGGGGTAGGGGTAGGGGTGTGTGCCTGTATGTGTCTCCGTGTGTTTACAAGCATGTGTCTTGTGTGTGCCTGCATGCATGCACTCACATACACACGATTGTATATGCATGCATACACGTGTGTATTAAGCCATTTGGTTTTGAGTACTTTCTGGGAAACTTAATTTCTGTGAAGGACAGGGACACCTGAGACATCAGAGCAAGAACACTCAACGGTGAGTGTCCCTGAACTTGGATGGCAAAGGGTACACCAGAGAGTGTCCCCTGGAGAGAGAACAGCCAGCACAAAGGCCCTGAGACAACGGTCGGTCTGTTTATTACATTCCCATGTGAGGCATCCCTCAAACATTCTCATAAACCACCCCAGGGTGCGGGTGCTGAGCTGGTCCCCTCTAGCTTTGTGCTGTCACAGTCCTTGTGAGGTGGGACACAGGACACACCATTCTGTTTCTGCTTATTCTTTCCTGTGCATCCTCATGAAGGCATCAGGAGGGCATTCTGGGTAGGAATGCAGTCTAGGGCTTAAGTCTGACTCAGATCAGAGGCCACACTCCACACTCCCTCAAGGCCCTTCTCTTAGATCCCCTGTGCTCCAGCTACCCCTGAGCAGTCCATGCAGAATAGGCTCTGTAGCACACACAGGAGCATCTGGCCTCCTCCTGCTCACGAGTCGACCTCACGTACCTTCCTCTCATCTAGTCTCTCTGAGGTCAGGTCAAGCTTCTTCAGGAGTGGAGGGTCCAGCACTTGGAACCGGCGGCGGAACTGAGAGAGCTCCATGTGTTCAATGTAACCTGGGGACAGAGCAGGCCAGTCACGGGTGGGAAGGCATAGGGAGTGCTCTGGTAGGTAGTGCTCAGTCAGTACTGGATGTTGCTCATATGTCCCTGTTCCGGGACTTCTTTGTACAGACCTCCTCCTTAAAAAGACCTTCTGGAATACTCTACAGCATCTTCCTAGGACTTTCTCTCAGATACTTTCTCTTGGTAGCTCTCTAATACCAATATCCCTTCCCTCCAGTGTACCACAGGACATGCATTACTGTTCACCGTGTGGGGCAGATTGTTAAAGCCTCTGTACACTGACCAGGGCATCATGATTTTCATATAATCTAAGAAATGAAAAAAATACTGTGCACAGACAGGAGATGACAGATCACACACACCACACCATACACACAGCATACACATCACAAAAACACACATAGCATACATACCAGACACACACATACTCATACAGACATAAACACACCACATATACATAATACGACACCACACACACATACGTACACATAAACTCATAAACACACACATAATTACACAGACACCATCACATACATGTGCACATATAGACACACTCTATGATGCAACTGTGGCTGCTGCTATCAGTCAGGCATATCTATTGGCTGTGGGACCTGGCTGCCAGCTGGGACAATATTCACCTCCCCCTGCCTGCGCTGATGTTCTTGGTGTGCGCTGGGGAGAGGGGGAAGCTCTGCTTTGCCTTTAAGGATTCCCAGCTTCTCTGCCAAATGCTCTGCATCCACAGTTCCACTGTCGTCATGGGGTTTGCAGTGACCGCAAGATAGGACATCAGAGACCGTAAGACATTATACAAACAGGCCTCATGAGACTGCGGTCCGGCCTCTGCAGAGAGTGGCTGAGCACAAACCTTCCAATGCTGAGTGGTAGAAAACAATGGGCAATTTCAGACCAAACTGGTGCATACAATTAACCAATGGCAGAAACCACAGGCGCAGGGCTGCCTGCTAAACAGATCTGAGCACTCTTTCCTTTGCCTGAGACCTCACATTCCCTCACCACTCCTCACCTGGCTGTACCTGGCAGAAGAAGGTAAGTGGCCAGCAAAGGTGGCTGTGGCCTCACCTGGTGAAGTGTTAGCCCTGCATCCTGCCTGACTCCACTCCCGAAACCTGAGCTCTTGTACCTACCTCCCTGTCCTGACCCTGTGGTCCCTCTACTGACTGTCCTCACTCCTGCCATTTTGGGAGCTGACTCTTTCACCTCAGAACCTGATCATTGTTTTGCCTCTGCTGGGGGTACCCCCACCTGCTAAGAGGAGGAAAGCCCACAAGCCTCTTGCTTCTGGCTCCATCATCTTGTCACTGCTGCAGTGGCACAGATTCTCACACCAGCTTACAGTCTGAATCCTCAAACTATGACCCTGCTCCCCATGACACATGTAGAAAGCTAAGCCTTGCCCTCTGGAGCCAGAAGCAACTCTGGAAGCTACAAGGGACATCAGGGAAACCTGATTCTGATCCAGGTGGTTCTTTGTCCCCAAGGAGTCCGTCACTGTTTTGAACCTCAGTTTCTTCATCTATAAAATGGGAGGCAGATGTAACTTTTCTCACTGTGTGCAGAGCTCAGGGCACATAGTAGGTGCTCCTGTTCTGTGACTGTCTGACATATAATGTGTGTTCCTGTCCTATGGCTGACTGGCACATTGTAGGTGCCGACAGAACAAGGGCACCTTGTTCCTATCTGTTTCTTACCTGCCCTGTGGAGTCGTAAGGCCTCTAGGATGTGAGAGCCTGCAAGTTGAACCCTCAGTGCCGGGATGTCCAGAGCTGGGGTCTCATTGGCTCCACCTTGGTCTCCACCAGGCTGTGGTGATGATGGAGCCCCCTGCCCTGTCCTGCTTTCCACAGAGGTTGGCACAAGACAGTGGATGAAGTGCAGCCGAGACCGGCTCAGCAGGCTGATGAGAGCATCCTGGAACCAAAGCAGACAGAGGATCAGAGCTGATGTCTCCAGAGGAAGCAGAAAGGCATCTATTGAGCATGGTCTGGATATCCTTGGGGACGGGACTCCCTGTCCCACACCAAATACCTTGTACTTATACTGGTTTATGTTTAGGAGAGATGAGGGGCCTGGTGAACACAGCTGGAGATGTTGACGCATGGAAGAGGCCAGTAAGTGGGACTGAGTCACAGAGATTGGAACCTAGGGCTTAGTACATGGAGCTAATACTCTGTGAGAGTTTTGTTTTGTTCTTCACACACATCCTTCCCATGGTCCACGATCTGCAATTGAGGTTCTAATGTGCACTCAACCGGACTAGCAACCAATCCGACATTCACATTTGTTAGCAGGTTAAGGTAGCATGCTCACATTGGTGCTGGATCCTGCTGCCTGCACCCCACCAGAAAGGGTATCTTGGGGAGAAAGGCAGATGTTAGTAGTCTGACAGCTCAGACATGGGGGCAGTGGTATCGCATGGGTACCCTCCTCAAGGTTGTCAGCTCAACACCAAATACCCAAGGCTCTGGCCTTGAATCTGGGTGAGTCATTTCTCAGGGGTGGCCATGACCACACACACATCTCCAAGACTTGGAACCTTCTGTCCCTTTCAGCAGAATGAGGGAAACTTATCTCTGAGGTCTTGCAGGGCATGATAGAAGTAAGCAGGCTGCTGGGGTGGAGGTCCCTGACATGGAAGTCCAAGTTCACACGCTCTATAGCCTAGCTCACTCACTCACCATCTGCAGCTTGATCTGGGCACAGGGAGCCTTCCTCTTCAATGCTGCAACGCTGCTGGCGAAAGCCCTCCGTACCACACGACTCCGGTGCAGAGCCTGCTGGGAGGTCCCCTCGAGCCCTGCCACTGCACGACAGATGGGAGGCAGCTTGGCCCGGGCTTGGAAGAGGTTCTGAAGCTCCTCCCTAGTGAGGAAGAGAGAGGGGTTCCCAGGGACTCCCTGGTAAGCTTACCCATGTGGGAGAAAGGCATAAGCCCCTCTATACACAATCCTCCTGCCTCAGACCTGCTGCCTCCTCCCTGAGGAGTTCTCTCTTCCTTGCCCATGAGAATCTCTCTCCTGGAATTCCTACGAAGCCTTCCTCCCCATCCTGAAGGCACAGTCATGTTAACTATCCCCAGAACAGGCCAGATATACAGTAGGTGCCAACTTACTACTGTGGAGATGAGTGACTCTTGGCTACCTAACCAGTCTCCACCTTCCTTCAGCCTCTTCCAACACGAATTTTGAGAGCGCCTCGTTCCTAAGGCTCCCTCAGGAACTCACACTGGCCTTGCTCAAGGGCAGAGATATGGAGCCAACCCAGCCAACCCAGGTGTCCGACAGAGAAACAGATAATACAGCTGTGTCACAACAGAATTCTTTGCAGCCAGGAGGAGGAGGAAGTTGGGCCATTTGCAGAAAAAGAGCTATAACTGGAACATACACATTAAAAATCCCCAGTTGGTCTCAGAAATATGGGACAACTGCTTTCTCTCATGTGTGGATCCCAGGCTTGATAGAATCACAAGGTCCTACGTGTTCTGATTCTATGACAGGGGAAGCAAACCCGTCTGAGAACGAAGAGGACTAATGGGGTGTGGGGGGGAAGCAAGAACTGGCCTGAAGGACATATATGCACGACACAGTGGCTGTAGTACAACACTTCAGACAGAACAGTCCACACAGGGGCCAGGAAAATGGTCTCACATAATCCTGCATCATATTTTTAAGTAAATATTATTATTTTTTTAAAAAAAGAAAAAGGCAGCTAGGCAGAACTCACTGCTCCGATGGAAGGGACTAGAGCCAAAGGCCTAGTATCTGCCTCATGCTGCCAGCCCTGTCTCCTCATGAAGCCCACATCCACTCCAGTCCCATCCCTAAAGACATATGATCCAGCCTACTGCATGCTGACTCACAGGAGCCAGAGGTGTGTGAAATAGATCGAAAGCCTCTGAGTAGGTGGCAAGAGCCAACAGAGGTGTGGTATACGGTATACACTGACATCAAGGTAAAACCAGGATGCTGAGGTAACACTCAGGAGCCATTCCCAACTCCAGCCCTGGCCTGATGTGTGGCTCTCTCTGATGGAGTGGATGGAATCCTCTGCCTTTTCAATTTTCCTGTGACTTTGAGCAAATCCCCTGTTCTCTCTGGAAGACCTCAGCTCCCCAGCTATAAATGAACCAAACAATACCACTGCAGCTCAAGGAACACACAACCTTTGGAAAGCCCTTGAGACTATAGGTAGGGCCCTAGAAACCCACTGAGCAAAGTCATGATTCACTGTTCACTGTTCAGGGTTCACTGAGGCTCTGGCTACGGACCCTCACTCTAAGATCCATCAAGTCTTGACCTCCCAGTCACCAGGGTTAGGATCTGAAGGCAACCAGCTGCAACAAATTTAAAATATTCTCTTAATTTTGCTTATGTGTGTTTCGTTGTTTGAAACAGAGTTTTACTGTGAGATCTAGCTAGCCTGGAATTTACTGTGAGCCAGGATGGTTTCACTCACAGAGCTCTGCCTGTCTCTCTGCCGCTGGAGTGCCGGGATTGAAAACGTGCATCACTGTGCCTGGGAAAATATTCTAATGGGATTTATGCCCTGGACTCTGGCTCACTTGGTCTGTAAGAGTTTGCCTCATCCTCCCCTGACTCAACATCCCTCACTTGGCTTCAGATGCAGGATCTCAGAACAAAAAGGAACTCTCCAAGACCCCAAGGCGTGGCCTGAGAGCCTGCTGAAGCCCAGGCTCCTTCCCAAGTCTCCTGCTACTTCATATGGTAGAAGTTCTTACTAAAACTTCTACATATCTCAGGCTGTGGAGTGGAAGGCAAGGTTTCCAGTGTGAGCCAGAAAGAAACAGAGGCACAATCTGTACATCCCCTGCCTATGAAGCAGAGCCAGCCTGTGGAATCTTCTGTTTGGGGTGACTTTGACTTTATGGTGAAGAAGGCCATGGGAGAGAGAGTGGCTGTCCACCATCACACAAAAGGGGAGAACTAGGTGCCCATTTGCTGACCCCCTTTTTCCCCATTCTCCATCTGGGTCTCTGCTAGAACTCTGAACTCCTGTGACCTTCTGGGTTTGGGAGTTCTAACAAACTCTGACCATAAGACTCAAAGAGCTTCCCCAAGAATTGTTGAGGTTCAAGCTATATCTTCGGCTCTGCCAGCAGAGTCAACTCCATGGTCAAAAGAGCAAGGAATTTCACTCCTGGGGGCATGTTTCCCCATCTGTAAAATGTAGGTAAGAATGCAGCATCCCTCTGAAGAATAAGAAGACAGGGAACACAGTAGGCAGGCAGCACACACTCCTTCCTGATCAGTCTGCCTACCTGAGATGCTAGTCCCTCTTTTCTTTCTCTGCCTGCCTCGAGGCTCGGCCCCACTGGGTTTCCAGTGTTGAACTTGAGAGGTATGCACCCTCACAAAGCAAGCACTTTATATTAACCTGGAAGTGGAGCCTGGATTGCTGCAAGTCTCATGCTAGTGCTTCTGGGACGAGCGAGCAGGGAGTGCAAAGAGCTCTTTCTACTGCTACAAAACATCATTTTGGTTTTATGGGCCCCTGGGTTCTAGGATGTCCATAAAAGTTACTCCAGTCACATCATCTCTCAGATACTTAATGAAAGGTGGAAAGCCAAAATATAGAGACACGGCTTTTTAACTGTGAGCTGACTCCCCCAAAGGCCTGTTCTGCTCTGCCACTGGGTCTGCTCTGCCCCCAGGGAGACATTGTACTACTCCAATTGGAGTCATGGCCTTCGTTCGGCTGCAGACAAGATGGGATTTCTAGACTGCCATTGTCACTCACTGGGTTGTTGCTGAACAGAAACAGCCATGGCGGATAGCGCCTCCCCTGTCCCACACCTAGCTTGGTTTACCTTTTTGACTGCTGCAGGAGCTGGGGAGCTTCCAGGGCTGAAAGGTTGGGCTTGGCTTTTCGAAGCCAGCCTGTGAGATCATAGCGCACAGGATCCCGTCCCAGCTGGTGAAACAGCTCACACTGAAGGGACTGCTCACAGGTCCGCAGCACGGGGGGACCTGGAATGAGACAGTGGCATGACTGTAGGGGTCGTCATGAACATGGGCACCGTGTTCACATACCCTACCCCTACATTTAAAAATTATCGATGTGTTTCTAGATAGCTAAATCTGGGACACTATCTGAAGTAGTGAGGCACATCCATTACTTCTTGATCTATTCCTCTTTGTGTTCTTAAGCCCCAGACACCTAATTAGCCCAAATGTCAGAGAGCACACATCCTTCCTGACCCAGCTGTCACCTGGGCTGTGATTTACATCAACTTTTGGTTAAGCCAAGTCCCATGTTCACAAGCACATTCTTTTAAAGAGAAGCATTTGACCCCAAGCCTGGTGCATATAAGCACCATTTCTTTCCTACCAGGCATGGAGATAAGTAGCTGTTAAATATTGTAAAACATGTAACCATGTGCAATCTAAAAGCATTTGAAGTACCATGAGTCAAATAAAGGCTTGTTTGGGAGAGATTGGTTCCAGCCCCTTGCTTAGGAGAGACCAGATCAGAGACACAAATGCCCTGGCCTTAGGGTTAGAGGGAATGTAGATTCACATAAATGAATTACTGTGTGAAAGAAACCAAGTCACAAAGTCTCTCTCTGAGCCGCAGTTCTCTGGTCTGCAAAGTGAGCTTTAATAATACATACTTCCCAAGGTGGGTTAGAGTCAAAGGATGCATAAAACATTAAATGGCACATGGCAAGAGCTACCTATTCAGCAAGCAGCTGCACTGCCACCACTGTTTATGAAAGTTAACTTCTGGGTGATGTTCGGAATCACAAAATGTTTATCTCTCTTTCTCCTTAGTGTTCAGTGTCATGCTTGGCATATGGATTGTAGGAAGTATCAGGGATAGATGGGTGGATGGGTAGGTGGATGAGTGGGTAGATGGGTGGGTGAATGGGTGGGTGGGTGGATGGGTGGGTGGATGATGGATGGATAGATGGATGGATGGGTGGGTGGATGGATGGGTGAATGGATGGATGGGTGGGTGGATGGATGGGTGAATGGATGGATGGGTGGGTGGATGGATGGGTAGGTGGGTAGGTGGGTGGGTGGATGGATGGGTTGATGGATGGATGAGTAGATAGATGGATGGATGGATGGGTGGGTGGGTGGATGGATGCATGGATGGGCAGGTAGATGGATGGATGGATGAATGGATGGATGGGTGGGTGGGTGGATGAATGGGTAGATGGGTGAGTGGGTAGGTGGGTGGGTGGATGGATGGATAGATGGGTGGATAGATGAATAGATGGATAGGTTGGTAGATGGATGGAAGGATAGATGGACACTACTAAAAGATAAAGTCTTGTCTTGTATTGTTTCAGTCCTTCACTAACTCCCCATAAGACTGGATCTCCAACCAGGGTCTTCTCAGCCCTTTCTGTTCAACCCCTGGGACAGAATGCATAAGACTTGGCTGCCCAAAGACACAGGTTCCCCAGGGGTCCTCCAACCCTTGTCAGGGTCTGTGGTGGTTTCAATGAGAACAGCCCCCAGTTAGGCTAATGGATTTGGTCATCAGGGAGAGGATCTATTTGAAGGATTAGGAGGCATGGCCATCACTGATTTGTACTCAAGAGTTCAGATCTCATTAGAAAGATTTGAAGAGGAGAAAAAGCCTTTGAAATCAACATGTCTGAATTAATGTGTCTCTCCTGGCCCATTCAGAACAAAGGATAGAGTCTCCCCCTGGGCAGAGAGCCTTAGAGAATCCTGCTCAGAGTATCTGGGATTGAATAATCAAGTCTAAGAAAAGTTTACAAACATCAGTGGGTCCTTCCTATCCCATCCACACTCTGAAAGACACCTCCTCCTTCTGACCCAACTTCCAGTCTCTTTTGCTTTAAAGTCAGGATGCAGAAGACACTCCACTTAGAATTTCATTTCATTGGATTTGCATCATTGAGTTTTCATATATTCATCAATTTTATGTCAAGAACCTGTGCACCTAATCACACCAGGGCTATTCTAGGGGCTGCTTCTTGAGGGAATAGTCCAGCTCTCATCCCAAGGAGCTGGCCCTACCCTGAGATGGGTATGTCAGATGAAAAAGTGTGTGATGTCAAATGGCAGAGATGAATAAAGAAGTGGGAGCCAGATGTGCAAATATTATGGGATACTGTTTTACACAGATGATAGCCAGAGAGGACCCCAAGACTCAAAGTATGTGGGGAAGTCTACCCATTGTGCTGGGATGAGATGGAATGGTACCCTGGTGCATGGAACCTGGCATTACATAGTCCCTGGGGTAGGGGTACCCACGGAACATTTGAGGAGTGTAGTGATATATTGTATATTTAATAAAAAAAATAGTCTGGAATATCAGAGGACAGAATCACTCACAGCCAAGCCATGAGGGTCAGGAAGTAGTGACCCATGCCTTTAATCCTATCACTTGGGAGACAGAGATCCATCTTGATCTCTGTGAGTTCCAGTCAGGCAGTGGTGGCACACACCATTAGTCCTAGTACTTGAGAGGCAGAGGTAGGAGGATCTCTGTGGGTTCAAGGCCAACCAAGTTCTAGCCAGGATTATCATTACATAGAAAACCCTATCTTGAAAATATAAAACATCACAAAACAGGCTAGAGAGATGGCTCTGTTCTCTGATATTCCAGACTAATTTTATTAAATATACAATATATCACCACAGAAGAGCCCCAAAGATGTTCATATAATTGTTCACTGTTCCATTTTCATAACCATAGCCTGAGGCAGGCTTCAATATTTTCAAAAAGAGGTTTTTATCATCATAGTTTTGGTGTCTAGAGGTTCAAACAGCAAGGTATGGAGTTTCTCTGGAATTTTCCCGGCTACATTATATTGTGGTGTGTGTGTGTGTGTGTGTGTGTGTGTGTGTGTGTGTGTGTGTGCACAGGCAGTCCACATCACTAATATACAGATCTACATCACATGTGTATGTGTATATATGTAAACATTGTATTTGACCTGATTTTTTTCTCCTTGTATTTAATAGACATTATCACATGATTGTAATCTTCTAAAACAGACTCAGGCATTGTGATTGCCTGGCAAAGAAGCCAGAGCAGTTCCCAGCTGGTATAGACAGATTCCCACACCAAGGCAGGACTGAACCCCACCCCTCCCCATGCTCCCTCACCATCAATCCCAACGGCCTTCTTCTCAAAGGCTGCTCGCAGATGCTCCAGCACCATGCTATCACTGGAGCCTTCCACCTGGACTTCTTCATCCAAGACCCAGAAGAGCCCTCTGGCATCCTCGGCACCTCTTCCAGCTGGTAAGTGGATCTGGTGGGCAATGCTGAGAATCAGTTCTGGGTATCTCTTCCCAGCCCTCAGGATTGAGCATTTCTGGTGGGCCCTGTGATCCTGTTCAGCCTTCACTCTTAGTACTAAAGCCAAGCACTGTCTACAAAGGATCTGAATCTTCTTGCCTCCATGTTTAATTCCTGTATGACCCTGGACAACCTGCTGTGCCCCTCTGAGTTTATTTCCCCATGTGGGAAACAAAGCCTGGAAAGGGCTGCCCTGGGGACTTAAGAAGGATGCGTCCACTTGTAACTTCTCCCTAACACACACACACACACACACACACACACACACACACACACACACACACACACACACGCAGAGAGAGAGACAGATACAGAGAGACAGACAGAGAGACAGAGGTGGACTATTGCACAGCCCTAATCATACTGCTTCCACTTAGAAATCTAGGTATTTTATTAGACTGAGACTCAGGGAATACATTTAAAGAGATAAGCACTCAAGGTATATTCGAGAGAACATGAACTTGATTCCACAGCAGACATGGAATTTTAAAGCTGGCCACACGACAACCTTCCAGGAAACCTGTGGGGGGTTTACCTGTTGGTCTATGAGAGAGACCTGATGAGGTTTGAGTTAGAACAAGAAAACAGCAGTAGCGGTGGGCATAGGGAGTGTGGTGACATCAGTGTGCCTGGGGCTCTGGGCTTCCCCACTTAGACATGCTAAAGCAGGAGAAGGGCCACTGGCAGGACCCCTGTGTCACACTCACTCACAAGTGCTTTCTGTTCAATGTTTTGGTGAGGTTACACCTGCTCAGAGAAACACACTGTACCCACTTTGGAGAAGGGGAAACTGAGGTTAGAAAGAGGTGAAAAGATGAGCTTGAAGTCATCAAGATTGAACCCATGCCTGCACTGCTCCACAGCCCACACTTCCACACCAAAAAGCAAAGGGCAGAAAACAAAACTAAGAAGCCAGGGTCACAGGTCAAAGGTCTGCAACAAGGGTGAGCTGTCTGGGGCACAAATCCTCAGGTTCTGGGACTGAGGATGATGTCATTGTGAATCTTCTCCCATAGAAGCCTGTCTGTCTCCAAGGTCGGCCCCTCCCCTCCCTTCAGGCTCTGCATCAAGCATCTTCAGCCAAATCCCAGATGGCTCTAGGTGGGAGCCGCTGGAGACCTGACAGGTTTGGCTCACATCAGGACCATACCATACCATAGAGCTGAATGGCAGGCCATAGGCCCCAAGGCATTTCTGTGTCCACACCCCACACCAATAAGTGTCTTTAACTGTTCTGAGGAATTCTGGTTCAGGGAGCTTGGAGAATGGGCACCTCAAAACCTGTATGCCACAGTTTTATGTCTGAGAGCCTGGGGGGGGGGGGCCCTGGATACTCTCTTACCTGGGAGGGGTTATGATCCACCACAGCCACCGTAGTCCCTGGAGAGGACTCTGGGAGGTCAAAGCGCACAGGAATGCCTTCCTGAAATTCATACAATGTGTACATTAGTTCCCTCTGTAAACTTAGTGGGTAGGGAAAAAAAAAAAAACAAACATGAAAATTCCAACACTATTAGGCCATCTTTTCAAAGTCAGTTTTAAAATTGTTCTGAAATGTATGTAACAGAAACTTTGTCTCTGACCATTTGTAAGTTGGTGGCATTGGTGGCATTGATACTAGCATGCAATCTCTACCATCCTCCAGAGCTTTTTATAATCAACAATGCCATAATGACACCCATGTTAACAGAGCTCTATAAAAGGTTTTAATGCCTGCTAACAATTTTCATCCTGCAAAATGAAAACAGCCCACTACGCAGCTTAGCACACTTGTGCTAAAACTATAGATAATCTGACCTTCAGCCCTATGACTTTGGCAGTCACACAGACTGGTTTGTGTCACTTAGCAAAATGTCCTCAAAGTTTGCCCATGCTGTAGCAGGCACTAGATGAATTTCCTAAACATTGGGTGATGTCCCATAGAACCTGTCAGCCATGTTTTCTTGATCTGTTCCTGCAGACTTGGGTGGGTGACCTAGCACAGCCCTCTGTCTGTAGCGATGAGCGCTGCTATGAACATGAGTGTAGAAACATCTTTCAAAAAATATTTGGGGTGTGTACCCAGAAGTGGACCACAGGCCCTAGAGCCACACTCAGACCAAAATGACACACTAGAGACTTCTGAGCAATGACAGAAGGGTCCCTCATGCTGCATCTTCAAGGCAGTTTATTCTATATGTGCATTATTCCCAATGATAATGAATATAGGGATAGCATTCTTAGTTTTCCATGTGATGAAATCAAGGGTCAGAGAAGGTGATCAGACTTTCCAAGGCCACATATCCAATCGATGCCAAACACAGAGTGAGACTCTCCAACCCATAATTATTCTTTTGTGTCTTATCCATGTTCTCTGTGACTTCAATGCCCCTTATTCTATAGAGAGCATGTTTCTAGTCCCC
This sequence comes from Sigmodon hispidus, assembly GCA_004025045.1. Lineage (NCBI taxonomy): Eukaryota > Metazoa > Chordata > Mammalia > Rodentia > Cricetidae > Sigmodon > Sigmodon hispidus. The sequence goes on along the minus strand of PVIH01001291.1, from coordinate 51,228 downwards.
CTTCCTAGGCACGCACTGGAGAAGCAACTGGGGTTCCAACCTCATCATCACCCAGATAGTGGATACACCCTGCGTTCAACTAGATAAACTCAGGGTTTGTGAGCTCTTCTGTGTTCACAGTTTGAAATTGCTCCCTCTGATGGCCAGCATGGACATATGAAGAAAGAGGCCTTTCGGAGGCCTTATGATTCACATGCTAACAGTTTATGGAAGGCCCCACAGAAGGCATGTGGCAAAGTACATACACCTGTTGCTCCATTAGAAATGGCTCCTGTCCCCCAGAAGGGTGGGCAGACTTGTGTGAGGGACTGTCTGCACCAGCACAGAGGTGAAAAAAGCCAGAGGTGGAGCAAAGTATCGTGACTCGGGTCACCTGGGGTGGATGCTCACTCCACCTGTTTGGCCTCACCTCTGGGCACAGGTCTTAGAGACCCCAGTGTAGCTAATACACACCTCTTGGTATCTCTCCAGAGTGGAGACAAAGGTCCTGTGGTAGAACAGCAGCTGTAAACGTTCCTGGGCGTAATTGTAACACAGCTCCTCGAAGGTGGCCGCCCGGTCCTTACCCTGGTGCCGAGGATTCTGAAAACCTGGAGAGTCAACCACCATGATGGAAGCCATCGACAGATGGTGGGAGGAGAAAGATCTGGGGAGAGAAGAGAAAGGCACTGAGATAACATGGAACCTGCTGGTTCAAGTCTTCCCCATGGCAGAGGTGGAGAAACTGACTCAGTATTCTAGGTGGATTTGGAGATCTGGCGGATCTGGCTTCAAATCCAAGCTCACTATGTATAGGCTGTGTGACCCTTGATCCTGCAAGCAAATTACTTAACCTCTCTGAGCATGACTTTCCCAGTTGCTAAATAATGACAGGAGTGAGCTGGTCCAGCGCTGCACTGAAGGAAACAGGATTTAAGTGTCAGTGCATCCTGGGATGTGAGGATGCAGCAAGGTTTTAACCAATGTGACTTCTCCTTCAGGCTCTAAGTCAAAAGCTACCTGACAAATTCCCTCTCTTTCCCCATGGTACTCCACAGATGAGAATCCATATTGTATATGTTTTACAGAGGTGTGTGTGTGTGTGTGTGTGTGTGTGTGTGTGTGTGTTATCTGTTTGGATTTTGCTTTGTTTTGTTTAGCTATCACTTCCCTGGATACTTCCAATGCTTCTGTCAGGGTAGGATAGACAGCCAGGGCTGCTTGAATCAAAAGACATGATGGAAAGACTTTGAATCGCGGGCAGTCATTCTGCTCTGTCATCGAGGGGCTGTGTGTTTCTGGGAGCTGCCTGACCTCTCTGGTGCTTGGTTGTGAAATGATTAAAGGCAGAGGCTAGCTCCAAAGAGTACTGAGAGAATGTGGTGAGATGTTACAGCATCCCTGCTGCCATGACCATGCAGCTTGCCACCCCGTGATTGGTGCTTGTCAAAGTCCTCAGCTCTCGTCATCACCAGAAACATCTGCCACCAGCTGGAGATCATGCCTTGAACCTGAGTTCTCTATTTTCCTGATGAAGATTGTTCTATCTATAAAACAAGGTCAAGCAGGGTGGCTGCCACAGAGGTGTGTGGGGGAAAGGGTGACATTGGGGAGCAGGCACCTGCTAGAACCCATAACTGGCCTGGTGACCTTTCTTCTCATCAAAGCCTCCATTGTAGAGATGCTCACAGGCCACAGGCAGGAGAGGTGGCCTCTCTGCCCCCTCCCTCCCTCACTCGAAGTACAATGATCCCTTGGTTTCTAGACAAGGTGCCTGGGTCTCCCAACGGATGATAATTACTCAGACAGTGATAAAGGGAGTTGATTCCAAGGCCCTAGCGACTGGAGATCCCGGCTGCTCGGTTGCTATGCAGCAGTGGCTCATCCCTTAACAGGATTCAGAAGTCTAATTATGCTGTGTGCTCTTGCAGAGAAGGGGACTCCCTCCCTCATATGTCCCCATGGGTCATGTTGGAGCAATGCAATGAGTTTCTGAGGAAGCTGGGCTGGGAGCAGCGCCACCTCACAAGCAATCCTGCCATCCTGTCCTACTCATCCCCTACACCCCGAAAGAAAAGTTATAAAAGTAAATGACAGGTAGCACGCTGGAAGACAGCAGCAGAGGGTAGCATGGCTTCCCCTCCCACACCTCATTCTAGCTCATCTGCACACTGGGAAGGTGTAAGCAGAAGTCATTAGGACCAGTTCCATCCTTCAGCAGGTGTGCCCAAATCTGTAAGTTCTATTAATGCATGTGTGTGAAAGTGTGCACACGTGTGTGCATATGAATATATATATGTGTGTGTGTTTGCATGTGTATATAGAGTCCAGAGGTCCATGTCATGTGTCTCCTGCTACTTCTCATCTCCATACTTTCGGAGGTAGGGTTTCCCACTGCACATGGAGCTCAGTGCTTTGACTCACCAACCATGTGCCTGGCTACACTTCCCCAGTGCTAAGGTCACAGGTGTGTGCTTGTCCCCGTGGCTTGACTAGGAAACCTTTGCCTATTGAGATGGGCTCCTAGGCCTTGCTGGTGGTGTTTTCAGTATTAGAAACTTATTTCAATGTATTGCCTTCTTCTTCTAATGTCCCAAGAACCCAGAGGAAATAGCGACTTCCAAGATGTGGAAATCACAGAGATAAATGCACAGAGATAAAGTCACACAGCAGGGGAGAGATTTAAATCCAGCTCTGTCTTAGAAGCCCTTTCTCTATTCAAAGTATCCCATTCCACAAAATGTCCCTGGTTTGTACCCATTATGCCCTGAAGGAGGCCTGGACTCAGCCTGACAAGACCACTGTTACCTGTTGATGAGAGAGACCACAGCCACAAAGAGCTCTTGATACAGGCCAGAGGCCATGCCCTCCACACACTCCACACCCGTCATCTTGAGCCCTGGGATTGGGGAGACAGAAAAGGATCAGTATTTAGAGGTCATGACCTCTCCCAGGGGCAAGGGCATTGAGAAGCCAAGCACCAGAGTGAGAAGCCACATCTCTAAGTGCTCAAATAATGTGACTGTGACTTTAAGAAAGGTGCTGACATCCTGGTAGGGCCCAGAGTCTTTCCCCAGAACACACCAAACCTCTCCCAAGGCCTCACATGTTCCTCAGGGAACAACTAAAGGCTTTGAATGAGAATGACTCCCTTAATCCTGAAGCCAAATATTGGGGGAAAGCTGAAAGATCATAGAGACAGAGGAACAAGCCCCAGCCACTCTCACTTAGCCAGTCCTCATGAGCCCTCAGACTGAATGCCTCTGAGTCCTCTGCCTAAAGGGACGGGCTGAACCCATGCCTCCTCCCATTTTATGTCTCTTTCTCTGCCCAGACTTTTCACTTCCTGGTTCAAACTTTCTAGTGCTGGGATTAAAGGCATGTGTGTTTCCAAATACTGGGAGCAGAAATATGGGATCCCAAGTGCTGGGATTAAAGGTGTGTGACACCACCACCTAACTCTCACCTAGAACTCACAGGGATCCAGACAAACCTCTGCCTCTGGAGTGCTGGGATTAAAGGTGTGTGCCACCACTCCCTGACCTCTATGGCTAACTCTGTGGCTGGCCTTCCTCTGATCTTCAGGCAAACTTTATTAGATATACAATATGTCACCACAGTTGTGACCTTGTAGGAGGAGGTGTGGGCTTTAAGGTTTGAGAAGACTTGAACTGGAGATGTGAACTTTTTGCTGCTGTTCTAGTCTGTCACCGGCTTCCCTGTCAAATGTTTTCTTTTAGAAGTTGCATTGGCAACAGAGTCTGATCACAATGATACAAAAGTAACCAATACACCACTATATTCTGGGTGCAGTGTCCCATTCCGCACTCAGTCCTCAGCTTGGCACTACCTTGAGATGGCAGAAACTTGAAGAGGCAGAACCCAGTGCAGGGGTGAGGGTGGGGAGTGAGGGGGTACTAGGTCACTAGGAGTGTGTCCTGAAAGGGTCCTTGATTCTTCTCTCAGCCCAAATAACCCTCTGGAATGTGACAAGCTTCCATTCTTTGTATGGAAAACTGACTGCGGAGTTTCACCTTCGGAGAGCCGCCCAGACAATCCCTACCCTTCATTCCACCACAGCCCTTATGTGGGCATAAACTATCAACTTTATATTTATTCTTTAGACCTATACTTTGCTTTCTTATTATTTTAAACTATGTCTTCCTTTTGAGACCGGGAGTGCCCCAAAGTGAGGAGCCGTCTCCACCACCAGGCACAGAATAGAAGCATGGACAATGTTCTCTGTGCCCGTTTCTCTGGAAGCAGTCACAGGTTCATATTCAGGCTCAATCACTTCACTCCTGAGATTTTACCCGAGTGAAATATTCTGAGAAACACAGCAGTCTGAGTTCACAGAGTCTTCCAATTGTGTAAATTGGCCAGAACCACTTTGTTGAGATAACTTGGTCATCCAAGCAAAGCAAATGATGAGATAATCTGACTCTGTTGGTGCGGGAGCACAAGTCAGGAACAGAATAGTGGGAAACAGCACATCTCTCTCCAGTGGTAGGGGCATGGAGCTTAGCAGGCCTCAGACTGATGAGTGTGTCTCATTAAAGCAGCTGGCCTGGATGAGGCTGGACAGCTGACAGCAGCCAGTCACAGCTCCTGACCTTCCGCCTAGTTCTTTCATAAAACTCGAATCCATATCCCCTCAAGAAAAATACTTCTGCATCACATTCTAGACAACCTGCCCACTGGCACTCCCAAGTATTTCCCATCTCTCCTTTATCTCAATCCCCACCCTGGGCTGTTGCTAAGCAACCCACAGCCTCACAGCATTGATCTGAGACATGCAGGTCCCTCATCTGCTTAATATTTATCTCTGAGACCTTTGCTGGACAAACCAACTCAAACTAGCAAAGTGGTGTGTCATCTGTCTGCCCATCTGTCTTGTGTGCATTCTGTGCATGCGTCTTTTCACACGTGTGGCACACATAGCCATGTGTGAACATGCTACTCACCTATGCACATGTGTTGTGTACACACATCTGTGTACATGAGTACGCACACACAAGCATGCTGTTCACGTGTGTGGCATGCTATAGATGAGAGGAGACGATGATGAAGTGTGAACCCGGAGAGAAACAGAACAGCCATCCACCTTATCAGAAGGTAGACAGCTCCAGGGACCCACAGGGCAAAGAGGCTTGGTCCCTCATCATCATCACAAGCCTTGCTATCTGACAAAGCACACCTCCATTCTCTACAACCACAGCCTCAGGACCTTGGAGAGCCACGGTCATGGGCACAGACCTCTTCTCACCTGTCCTTCATCAGTGAAATACCAACATTTCCCCCGTGGCTTCTCAGGCCCCAGCCACGATGGTGCCCTAGCATTTACCATGTCACGTCAGTGTGTACCCTAGACCCAGCGTCTGCCCCAGACCCCTTTTCATCAAGTGATGCATGTGAATGTGCATGTGTTTGTGTATGAGTGTGTGTGAATGTGTGTTTGTGTGTGAGTGTATTGAGTTTGTGAGTGTGAGTATGTGTGTATGTGACTGTGCTTGTGTGTCTGAGTATTTGTATATGAGTGTATGTGTGTGTATTTGTGCTGTGCTTGTATGTGTGAGAGTGTGTTTGTGTATGTGAGTATACAAAGACCAGAGGGTGACACTAGCGTCTCCTTTCATCGCTTTGTGCCTTATTTTTTGAGACAAGGCCTCTCCCCGAGCCTGGACCTCACTGACTCGTTGGGCCAGGACCCCCTTGTCTCTGCTTCCTCAAAGTTGACATGCACTGCTGGGTCAGCTTTGGGGTGGGGCTTTGGCAAACTCAGGTTCCACATTTGCATGGCAGGAAGTCTGCCCTCTGCGTCATGTCCCAGTCCTCACTCACCTGTGCTTTCTACGAGTTCTCAGCTCTCTGCCTCCTCACTGCTCACCTTTCCAGCTGAGATTTCCCAAGAACAAGCTAAGCCTCATCCTTCCCTTTAAGTGACTCTTGAGTTTCCCATCAGTCATTGCAAACTGCGTGTGCTGAGAGGCACCTGCCCTCCAGTCTTTCTCCCACATCCTCTTCAGTTCCAGACACACCAGCCTTGGTCTCATCCCTCACACAGGTAGGCCTGCTCCCCCACCCCCACCACCTATCCAGAGCTCCACAAACACTAACCATGGTAGAAATACATTACCCTCTAAGCCCTGCCTATGTGTCCCCTTTCCCAGCACAGGGAACCCACCCAGGCCTCAGCAGCCTCCATGGCTACAGGCTGGAGAAAGTTGTTTCACCACAACCATTAGACAGGGAGGAATCATTTCCTTTTCCACCTACACTGGTGCTCCCTGGCCTGGCACTCTGTACAGGGCAACTCTCCTAAGATGCCTTGCTGAACATGCGAACATACAGGAAAGCATGTAGGGCAGCCACCTGTGCATCAGCTGCAAGGAGCCAGGCACCCAGAGACTGGCCTTGAGGACTTGGTACCTGAGCAGGCGTCATTGTCCCCCAGGCCCTGGCGCTGTGGCCCTGATGTCATCTGCTGGATAATCTGCCGTAGGTGATGCTTGAAGGTGGCGGCATTCAGTTCCTCGTAGTCACAGCCCAGGGCCTCAGCAGCATGGTTGGCCCACTCAAACCGCATGAACTGCTTCCGGCCCACTGTGCAGAGGATGAGGAAGAGGTGTGGGTTGAGATGCCAGGCACAGGGTTGTTGCGTGCCCAAAAACACTTCAGGGAGTCTTGCCACCCACTTCCCATCTATTTTTTAAGCTATTTATATAACAAAGGGAAACACGCTAAATGAAGACTAGGATAGAATTAGGGCATGTCCACCCAGGTATTTATTTATGTGCACATCCACTATATTTTGACCCTTTGTTATCCACTCAACCACCCAAACACTTACCCAATTATCTAGCCACATATCCAACCAGCCACATTTACAGAGCATCTTCGATGTGACAGAAAGCCATACACAGTGACTGCCCTCACACATCTCACAGTCCAGTGAGGGAATTGGGCAAGAAGCAAGCAGACACACAGATAAGTAAGATGGCTTCAGGTGTGTAGTGGGGTTATGCTGGTAATGTTGTAAATATTTGTCCCGCCTATGGGTTTAATAAAAAGCTGATTGTCCAAAGGCAGACAGGAAGTGTGAGTGGGGCTACCAGGCTAAGAAAACTCTGTACAGGAAGAACAGAGACAGATGCCAGACAACACAGACTCCAGAGACACCACAGGGATGTGATAGAGGCACGAGGAGACAGCAGCAGATACAGAGGAAAGAAGCTGAAATGCTGCTCTAAGAGAAGGTATTGAGCTGCACAGCCAAACAGGATAAGAAAGATGGGTTAGTTTAAGACTAAAGAGATAGCAAGTTATATGCCTGGGCTGTAGGTCAATCGGCATAAAAATAACATATGCCTATGTGTGATTATTTGAGACAGAGAAAGGCAGAGAGTGGAGCTAGACCAGAAAGGCCAGCCCAGAAACGTTTTACAACACATGGCTGCCCAACATGGGTGATATATACCCACATAAAGCTTGAGAAAAATTTAAGAAGGGTTTTAAAGCACAGAAACAGAATCAAAAGAGGCTTTCGAATTGCATCTCTGAAGTAGGTCATAGTACAGAGATGCCTTGGTGTTTGGGTTTGAATTTTTAAATGGTGGGTCAGAGGCAGGCAGCTTAAACCAAGGCTGGTTCCTGAAGTCTCACAAAAGACTCAGTATAAGAAACAAGCTGCTTATGGTGGATTTAAGGTTTCAGTTCTCACAGGCGAAAGGAAACAGAGTCAAAGACTGATTCTTAGTAGCAGCAGCATTTTCTTGGATCAGCTATGTTTGCTGGAGACAAGCAGAGGTGTGGCATTTTAAAGTGAGACTTCCCTGATTCAGCCTTAGAGGCTAAACATTTATGAGTCTTTTAAGAGGTTTTGCTGCCAAATACTTAAATGGAGTTAATGAGCAGCAGATGACAGCGCTTTACTTGGTGTTTATATAAACCCTAAAATTCCCCAGAGTAGAAATTGTGGGTCCTACCCATACCTCATCTAAAAAGCCAGACTTCAGTTAGGCTAGGAGCTGGGTGGAGCCAGGCAGCCACCCTAGTGATGCCTTTAACCCTTAGTGCCACACCTTGGCAGATTAAGGGTGTGGACAGAAACAGAAAGAAATAAAGGGAGCTGGGTGAAGTCAGCTACCCTAGTAAAGCCTTTAATCCTTGAGCCAAACCTTAGCAAATTAAAAGTGTAATCAAAAAGAGAAAGAAATAGAGCTGGGTGGGTCAGCCACCCTAGCCAAACAAAAGGTAGTCAGAAACAGAAAAGATAAGAGATAGACGGTTCAGACAGATTTAAAAAAAAAACCTATAAACGTATGTTGGTTTGAGAAGGAAAAAGGATAGAAAAGTCCTTAAAAAAGAAATAGAGTAAAAAGAAATAATAATAAGCCATGTAAAAATGGAAAATACAAAGACTGTCTAGATACTGTATATTACTATCCTATCTTTAAGTTTTTTGACTATAAATGAAGTAGTTAAAGCTGTTAAAAGACATTTAATTATAAATGCACCTAGATTAATCCAACCTATATATTTTGTAAATGAGTTGACATTAAAATTGAAATCCAAAGATATGCTACTTTGGAGAAGAGGCTTTCTATTTATTTCTACAGAAAATGAGAAGCTGTGGATTTATTCCCAGTTAAGAAAAATAAGGTTTGATAGAGGAAGACCCCCTGAAAAGTCTCCAATGGAAATGGATGGCCCAGATGATCCAGCATTTTAGAGCACCTCTGTTGCAGTTTCCTCTGAGCTCTGCATCCAAAACAACTTCAAGGAGACTGGCTGAGATGACCCAGTCTTACAGACTACTCCACTAAAAACTTATCCATAATCCTAAATTTTTCTTTGGATTCCCATGGGATTGCCAACACCCCCATTCAGCAGAAAGTAGCCTAGAGAACTATGCCCACATTCCCAAAAAATTGATTATAGATGTTTGTGCTTGTTTATGTATTGGGTATAAGTCATTACAGATAATGAAAAAGATAAAGGATATTAGATTTGGGATTCTTTTTGTTTTAAAAAGAGAAAATGGGGAAATGTAGTGGAATTATGCTGGTAATGTTGTAAATATTTGTCCTGCCTATGGGTTTAATAAAATCTGATTGGCCAAAGGCAAACAAGAAGTGTGGGCAGGGCTACCAGGCTAAGAAATCTCTGAGTACAGGAAGAACAGAGGCAGATGCCAGAGAGCCGCCGAGAGAGCCACCACAGATATGACAAGGAGACAGCAGCAGACACAGAGGAAAGAAGCTGAAAGGCTACTGTGAGAAAAGGTACCGAGCTGCATGGCTGAACAAGATGGGTTAGTTCAGATAAAGGAGCTAGCAAATTATATGCTTGGGCCCTAGGTCAATCAGTGTAGAAGTAATATAAGCCTTTGTGTGATTATTTGAGGCTAAGTGGGGCTGAGAGTGGGACCAAACCTCTGGTCTAGTCCAGAAAGTCTAGCCCAGAACCTTTTACAACACAGATGATACACATTGCAAGGAGAAATAAAACCAGAATAATAGACAAAGGGAGCTGGAGCTGTGGGTCAGAGGAACCCTGGGAAGATGTGACAATGAAGGAGCTCAGAGGTGAAGAGAAAGTGCAAAGGTCCTGGGGCAGAGATGCATGTCATGTGTCAGAGAGCCAAGTCTCAGGGATACTCTGGGAAGCCATTTAAAGCAGTACCTGACTTGTGTAGCAGAGATAGTGCTCACAGATGGGGTTAAGTAAAAAGGTGGATGAGAAACCGTCCCAATGAGATGTGAAGTCATTTCTAAAGTGCTGTCACAATGAGAAAAGTGTAGAGGGCACGCTGAGATGGCTCAGCAGGTGAAGTGTTTGCCACCACGCCTGAAAGACCAGAGTTCAATCCCTAGGACCCACATGCCGGAATGAGAGAACTAACTCCTTTGGGTTGTCTGTGCATGCCACACAAAGAAATAAGATATCTTTATTTTTAAAAATTACATAACAAAAGGGAATATAGTCAGACAGTCATCATGACAGGGTGAAAAACTGACATTTTCTAAATTCTCTACAGTAGCTGTGGACTGATTTTTGTGACCCAAATACAAATAACTGACTAATTAAAACAAATCACAATACGCTCCTTTCAAACATCCTCTGCCTCCTGCCTTCCTGCAAATGTGTTTCTTTCTTTGAAATGCAAACCACAGCTACCTGAGAACATTCCTCTGGGTGGCTGCCAAGGCCCAGTGGGCCAAGGAAACATCTGAACAATCAGTCTCAGGATAGAATTGGAACCCTGGGGGAGAGATTCTGCCTGAGACTTTAACCAGTGCTACCTGGCGTGGATCACAAGTAGTGGTGGCTTATTGGTGTTCCCCTGTGCCTGCTACACAAGGATGCTCACCACAAATGCCGCTTCCCAATGGTGATGAAACTAAGACCTGGGGGAGTCAGTGAAGAATGATGGCATAACTGATGGTGGTGGTGGTGGTGATGGTAAGTGATAATGATGATGGTGAGTGATGGTGATAGTGGTAAGTGATGGTGATGATGGTGAGTGATGGTGATGATGGTGAGTGATGGTGATGATGGTGAGTGATGGTGATGATGGTAAGTGATGGTGATGATGGTGGTGATGGTGGTGATGGTGATGGTGGTGATGGTGAGTGAAGGTGATGATAGCGATGGTGGTAAGTGATGGTGGTGGTGATGGCGAAGGTGGTGATGGTGGTAGCAATGATGTAGTGATGATGATGATGGGGACAATGATAGTAAGTGATGGTGATGGTGCTGATGGAAGGCGTGAGGAGTATGGTGTTAACAATAACAGCAGTGACAATAATAGTTACACGTTGCTGACCTTATCTTATTGAGCATGCTATATTTTTTAGCTCAGCTCATTTGGAACTTGCTTGCACATGGAGAAGTCTTCCTGGTTGTCATCACTATTAAATTTCCAGGCACATCCTAGACTATTACCATTTGTGCTTTTCTATTGATCATTTCTTTGAGAAAAGGTCTCATCACCCACTCAGCCCAGGCTGGTCTAAGCTCACTAGCCTGACCTCTCAATCTCCTGCCTTGACCTCTGCTACAGATGTGAGTGGTCACTGTCATTTAGAGATGAGAAAAATGACTCAGAGAATCACCAGACAATAGACAGACACTGAGAGGAAGAACTTGTTGCCTACAAAGCCCACCCTTCAAATGTCACCTTTAGGAAACTTGGCACATTCTTGTGACCTCAGATCCACATTCCCTGACATGAACCCAGTCATCTTTTTCTCTTAGACAAACACACTGTAAAAGGAAACGTTAGTTCTCTGTCTCAAGAGAGGATCATTGTCACCTGTCACAACAGAAAGCGAAATTAAGCACAATGCAGGCACCAGCAGGCTATTAGATTCTAATTAGATTCATTGCCTCTGAGGCTGAAGTTGACTCTCTCTCTTTGTTAGAAAGGGAGCTAAGCAGGCATTAGAGAGAGGCTGGGTGGCCCATTATCCCCAGAAGAGGCTTCCTTCTTCCTGGGCATGGGGGCTGCTTGCACTAACAAAAGATGACTTCCCCGTGGGTATCTCTTATCCCCTTCTGGCCCTCACCATGCATATCTGTTCTGAGTCTCTGTCCCTACAGTAATCTGCCCAGCCTCAAGGAGCTTGTGAAGCTGAGGAGGGAACTGAATGTGAGGTTTCTGGGAGGAACTGAGGTTTCCAAAATGGTCTTCTGGGTTCTGTGGATTCTCCTGGCCTATGGGCATATTTCCAGGTTCTGCTGAAGAACCTTCAGCTAGAAAACCAAAGTGGCCGGTAGGGATCTTGGCCAATAATGCAGGAGACTCCACTGCCTTTGTTCAGACAGGGGCAGTGGCCCATCTCATCCCAAGAAGACCAAGGACTCAGAGGTGCCACCTGAGGGGGAGAGAGACAGAACTGGGTGAGATCACCAGGAGGAAACAGTTTCAGATTCCAAATGCTACCCCTGCCTTTTCCAACTGACTACTACTCAGGTGATTGCACTGTTAATATGGTCCATGAAAGGTCCTAAGAGCCCCCAAGATCCTTGTAGAAGGGTACAAGGACTGGGTAGAGACTGACAGGAATGTCTAGAGCATTGTCATTATGTCTCCACCTGTGAACTCCAGGGGGTGCTCTTTGCCAGCCCCCAGCAGTGCAGGGCACCCCTGTTGTCTGTGCACCAAGGAGAAGCCTAGCATTGGTAAACAGCATCAGCATCACCTCTGGGGACCCTCAGTTGACTAAAGCTACTTCTCTCCTGGAAGGAAGCCCCTTGTTAGTCTAGTATCTGCTGCTAACTCCTTCGAAAGGCAGGGACAACACTGTGCTCCTCAAAAGGCCACCACTGAGGTTGCAGAAATAGGGAAGAGCTTCAAGGACATATCTAGGTTTGATCTCTTCCTCCACGAAGCCATCAGTGAATGGTAAAGACAACCATTGAGCTTTGAGTATGGTTTACATACCTGAGACACTGCCTGGGCCTCTCTATGGATGCTTATGAAACCCCTCGGAGAAAATGCACTGCAGATAGAATGACAACTACATGTACTCAAGGCTCCTGTCCAGAGAGCTACAGGAAGTGGCTTGGAGCCTGGCCAGGCCCTGTGAAGAAGCTACTCAACTCTTCTGCCTTCTACAGAAAAGTGGACAATCAAGGCTTCACTGCTGTCATCAAGCTCCTGCCTTGGACTTGTGATAAGTCACCCAGTGAGAGGTGAGTCCAGGAGTGGCTGATCTGCAATACTGATGGCCAGCTATGGTCATCCCGCCCTTGCCTCCCGCTTTCAAGACTTGGGAAAGAGAATGTATGAGCATCCCTCTGCCCCCTACCCCTGAGGAGCCAGCCTTATGGAACATCAAAACAGCCGGACAATATCAAGCTGAAAATAAAACTAAAAGGAACTGGGCAGAGGGACAGGGAGGGACCGTCAAAAAAAGAGATTAGAACTAGTTTTGATAGGGAGCAAGGTGGGTCTCTCCCTGCTGCATGTCCACGGTAGCCTGATGCTCTCTTTACTACCCAGAGGCTGTACCTGAAATATCCCCTGAGCACAGAGGTCACTCTCCAGTGTGCACTGGATTGCCAACCCAATCATTCCTTGGGTTTCTGGTGAGAAACAAGCCTCTTCTATAGCTAGTGCACAGGCGGTGCTGACTGTTGCTTCCCAGATCTCCAGCTCAACCCTTTCTGGAGACTTCTAGCCTCCTATCACATATACACTTTGGTCCCTTGCCTCAGTATCTTACCCCACACACACCCCACACACACCCCACACACACCCCACACACACCCCAAGCCAAGGGAAAGGCTCAGGTCAGGCTGTCAGCCATGATCACAGAAACCAATGTCTCCCTGGTTTTTCCTTCAAGTGATGGTGGCCTAGAAAAGAGTCCAGAGAGGAAGCCAATCTCTCAGCAAGCTGCCTTCTCTTTGTGCTGTCTTGTTTAGTCTCTAGGGGCTACCTACATGTCTGACAGAGGCCAGGCTCAAACCACCAGCAACCTGAGCCAGGCAAGGCTGACTAGTGATTTTGAATGGCAACAGAGGTATAGAACAGGGCCAGATGGCCTCAGCGTTGGCTGTATGTCTTCCCAAAGTTCATCTAACATACTAGAGAAAAAAGTGATTCCTGGGCTGCAGAGACGGATCACTTAGTAAAGTGAGGGCCCAAATTCAGATCCCCAGCACCCATGGGAAAAAGTCAAGTGTGGCGACACACACCTGTAATCCCAACACTGGAGATGTGGGAATAGAAGCCTGTGGTTTGCTGGCCTTGGCCTGTTATTCTAGCCGAAGTGGAATGCTCCAGACTCAGTGAGGGGCATTGTTTCAAAAACAGTAAGGTAGAAAGAAATTGACAAAAGCAGCCAAAGCCACCTCTGGCCTCCAAAGTCCCAGGCAGCTGTATACGCACATGGAGGAGAATGATTTCTATATCATTTCCATGCCACAGCCTGGCTCAGTGTCACAGCCGCAGGATTTCTCGGGGCCTTTCAAGCAGCTTTTGTGAGCCTCTAGCAAGAGAAGTCCTTTTTAACCTAGCTTAACCTCAGAATGTCTTCACAGCGTCTGCAGCAGCTTCTGTGTCCCGTCAGGCACTGGTCTGGGAAACTGATTCAACTGAAAGAATCCCCCATGGTTACTCTGTCCCCAGAGCCACCCGGCAGGCAAAGCTTGACTGGAGAGGACAAAGAAGGAATAGAGAGAGAAAAGGAACTTGCTTGGGCTGCAGAATCTATGACTCAAATCTACCTGCAAAGGCAGGGTTTGAGGGGGCGGCAGAGAAGGAGGGAGAGCATTTGAGCAAGTGCCCAATGACACAGCTATTGTCCCTGTGCATGGTGGGTTCAATTGCTATCAATTACTGTGACCTCCTGCATTTATTAATAACCGAGCTATTCCTCCTTCCGACAATAGCTGAGTTGTTCCTGATTACTCAACATTATGGGGCTTATTTATAAACGCCAGAGCATCTGGCTCCCACTGCCTCATGCAGAGATTTACAATTCCAAAGCCTGGGAAGACAGAGGCCACCTGCGGAGAAGAGATAAGCTCAAGAGCCGAGGCTGCTCCAGAGATGAAGAAGCCAGCCGGCTGGTTCGAATCCCACCTCCACAGCTTGGTACTACCTGATGTCCTGAAGTCATCCTCCTCAAAAGAAGGACAGCATCCGGGGGGGGGGGGGTGCTCACAGCACTGTGGAGGCAGAGGCAAGTGGATCTCTGTGAGTCTGAGGCCAGCACTGGCTAGAAGACTTGGCGAGGTTGTAGGTACCCTGAATCCACACCCCAGAGCCTTTCAACCTCATAAAAAATGCATCAGGAAGAGCACATCCTCAGCAGAAACATTCCAGGAACCCAGCCTCTGCCCTGAAGTCCAGTCAAAAGCTATCACATGCACCATGGGAAATGTCACCCCCTTACTCTTACAGAGCTTCCTGTTTCTTGGGATCTTATCCTGACACTGCTACCCTCAGGCAACACACAGCCCTACCCACCCATGTGACTTCCTCCTTCTGCTTTGGAGGAAACTGGATCAAACATCGGCCCTGCTGCTTACACATCTGGACAAAACCATCTAGAAACTGCCCGCTGAGTTGTACATGACCCAGCAGGAATCAGAATCAAGCCTAAGGCTGGGGTGAGGGGACAGCACTTGCATCTCATGATGCTCTGGGAGGAGACACTCCTGTGGGTCTTCAGGTAGGGTAACTTCAGACCCATCCCAGCAGGCTTTGGTGCAGGATTTCTCAGAGATTCCAGTGTGCCCTGTGCACTGAGAATTCACAAAAGCAAAAGACTAGACCTCAGGGAGGTCTCTCAAACTAACATAACCAAGATGTCAGGGGGTAGCAGCTGCCAAGGACTCTTCATCATGCTGGAAGACTATGGGAAGAGGCAGAGGCCAGAAGTCCAAACACAGTTTCAGTATCATTGCAATATGTCAAGCAAGAGATGTCCCCTGTCTGGGCCTTGGTCTTTTTTATCTGTAAAATGGGTTAGCCAATTTTCTACTCGGTCACTTAAGAGTAAAGTTAGACACTGGACATAAAGCCAGCTAGCAGTGCCCTACACAGGGACACAGTTGTGAAGCAGAATGCTTAGAAGTCCAGAAAGTGTCACACAAAGTGACAGCAGGACAAACAGACAGACCAACAGCAGTTCCATGAGTGACTTGCCTGAGGCCATTCTGCTAGAAAAACAGACACCAGGAAGGTCTGAGATCTAACTGGACCCAGCACAGAACCCTTTCAATATCCACATGCTCTTTGCAACAGCAGCCACATGGGTCACTCCACACATCCCTTTGAGGTTACTTAACTACCACCATCATCATTATTACTGTCAGCATGACCATCACCATCATCAACATCACCACAACCATTATTACCACCATCATCACCACACTATAACCATCCCCACCATCAGCACCACTTTGAGTGAGTGTAAAACTGTTCAAGCAGCAGTTAGCACTGGGTGACCAGTAAGGGACATCAGCTTCCACTATTCTTCAGAGAAGGAGTCTAAAGTAGAGGAGCTTCTGTGACCTGCTGAACCCAGGCTCCCCATGTTGCCGCTTCCACACTCACCCCCAAAGCCGGGAGCTGCCGGGAGCTGCCGGGAGCTTTGTCTTGCAGCCCCAGTCACATCAGGGAGTTCATTTTTCAGAAACGTCTAATTGTTTCCATCCCAGAGCAGCCATCCTCGCTTAATGAATGAATTCAATATGCTCAGAAAATGCAGAATAAATCCTTGCCTGTGGCCCAGAATAGGCTTTGCTGTACAGCTGCTGGGATGGAAGCCAAGCCACCAGCTGGGGCTGGGTATGGCCTTGAGAAGCACATGGGAAGTAGGGGACAGGGAGGGGCCGAGTGTCAGGAGCATGGGGCTCAAGGACAGACTGGTAAAATCTACACAACGCCTACTGTAGCCCATGTCTGTCCATCTACTATACCACTGCAGGGATTTAGGTGGGAACTCAGACTCCCGGGCCTCACATGGAGAAGAAGGAAGAACCAGATGTATAGACCCTGCACATTACAGACCCCGGATCATCTTCCTTACGTCGCCTGTAGGACCCTGTGGGCCAACTCGAGGCTGCTGCCTGCTTGGAATTCCTTCTGTCCCCAGCATCACCGCACTTTCCATAGGCAATCTATGAGGCTAGTAAAATAAAGGTGGTCTCCCAGCACAGTTGGGAGCCTGCCATCCTGTGAACACAGAGAAGTAGGAAATAAGGGAGAGAGGGGGTTGAAGAGATGGTCCAGCAGGTAAGAGCATTTGTTGCTCTTGCAGAGGACCTGGGTTTGGGTCCCAGCAGCTATGTGGTGGCTCACACTGCCTGTGACTCCAGTCCCAGAGTATCCAACACCCTCTTCTGGCCTCTAGGGCACCAGGCATGAACATAGTGCAGACACACATGCAGGCAGAACACCCATATCCATAAAATAACCAAACCTTAAAAAACGTAGGAGAAATGTGCATGCTCCTCCTATGCGCAGGGCCTCCCCAGTCGAGAACGCATCCACCCACCTCCCCCAGCTCCACACAGACTGACTTTGCTAGTGTCCAACAAAAGATGAGGTCCTGAGCCTTTGCTGCTAGTGACACTGTGTAGTGAGCCTTTTGGGGCCCCAAATTATAGCCTTCCTCATTCAGGGACTGGCATCTTTACTATGGAGGTGGAGAATCGACTGTGGCCTTGGGTCTCACTTTTTTCCCATTACCTCCTGGGCTTATATATGGTCTGACTGTGTCATATGTTAGGCAATGGGTCAATGCTAAGCACCCCAGTCAATTTAGTGAAAGGCAAATAAATTAAACATGATTCTGGCCTTCATAGAGAAAAGAGGTCAAGTCAGATAAGCTATAGACATGAACACCCCTCATCCTAGCTGCCAGGTGGGATTTTGTTTGTCGTGGCTCTTTGTACAGTGGCGAGGGTCGGCCGACATAGTGATACATGGCTCCACTTTCTGTGGAGAGTGATAAGACCACTGGAACAGAGAAGATTGAAGACAGGTCCAGGTTTCCTCACCAGGTAGAACTTCCAGTTGATGGTGATCAGATCAGTATTAAGGAAACAGGTGGAGCTATAGTGGTAAGATTAAAGGGAGTCAGTCTTGTGAGTGTGCTGGCATGGGCACTACCGTCACATTTTACAGATGACAGTGTTGAATCTCCAAGGACAGAGGGTTGTTCCAGTCAGGGTGATCAGCCTGGGCCTCAGAACACCCACAGCCTCAATTCAGAATTGTCTCTCATTCTGTTCAGCTCAATCTCTAAAGCTGAGTGTTGTGGGGACTTCGGTGGATTGGATGGAACCAAGGAAGGGCTCCTATAAAAGAGGGTGGCCCTCTGAGCACCCAGAATGCATCTTGGGATGAGTGCAGTCAAACACCCTTAAGGAAGCTTTAGAGACAGACCTTGAGTTCAATATGGCAAAGTGTTGTTGGGCTTTGGTACCTCAGAACAACATCTCTGAGCCTTGGCTCTGGAGTCATGGTGACCTCTTCTCTGTCTGCCAGTTGAGCTCTGAAAACCAAGAGAGACAAAGCATGCAAAGCTGCCCCACTTGGGCCTTAGCTGGAGAGGGAGTGGCAGATTCTGGAATGAGTTTGTTCACGGAGATGCTTCCGTGCAAAGAGCAATGCCTTACGTTTTAGGCTTATGCAACCAGGAGCTCCAAGATGGAGAAATGGAGATAGTGTGTATCCAAGAATAAACAGGGAAATGTCCTGGCTGGTTTGAGAAGACCCAGGTAGGTCAGCCTCTGTCGCCTAGGCAAGAGCTGCAGAGTATGGAGTAGGACATCCCTGGAGTCCCTGGCTCTTAACACTGCACCTAAGAAATCAGCAGGGCCCAGTGAGTCACATGGACAGCTCAGGTGTGTCTGAGGCTGAGGTAACACTGACAAACACAGCCACACTAGTATCTGGGGACAATTAGGGAAACCAGCACTCTCATCTCTGGAGGTGGAATCTGCCTCCTCTGGCCCTTGAAGCTTTTAGGCTATAAAAAAGGACAAAGTATTACAGCTCAGAAAACCAACAGTCTGTTATTATCATAGCAAGCATTCGCTTGGGGTCTAGGAGCCTTCAGGACCCATGAAGCCCAAGCACCCCACGTGGAAAGATCTGATGCTATAAGCAGGATGAGCCTCCCATCCAGTCCAGGCAACTAAGCCTGCACGGTTTCTGTCAATCACGTGTAGAAAGCAGCTACACAGGGAACCTTATGCCAGGGACTCCAGGGTGAGCTCTTTCACATTATAATTACTCCATCTCTTAGGAAATAATGAATCATGACTAAGCCCCAGAGTCTGAGGCTGGCCCTTACAGAGGTGCAGCATACACATATAAGAACCCTAGATTCAAATGCGTTTCAGGGGACTGTGCCCTGACCACTGTCCCACACTCTCCTCAGCATCTGAACTGTCTGACCAGCTGCAGATGAACACTGGGGAGTCTGAGCCTACCATTCATCAGCAACTCCCTTTAAGGAAGGAGTGGCACCATTCAGGGTGCAAGGCTTTGCCAATCAAAGGCATTTCACAGCTGCATCCCATGAAGCCCACCCAGCCTCAGTGCCGTGGGACAGAATGGTGACCAAGGAACTTCACAAAGACAAGGGAGTCCCAGTTCTGTGGACATCTGTGGCATGTGGCAGCTGTACACCACTAACTGCTTAACTGTGTGTGACAGCCTATGGGGAGAAGCAGATGGCCTGAGGCCCAGCCTGGTGGCCACCAAGGGAGGTTGGAGAGAAGGTGAGGACCTAGCCAAGTTGGGGTGGGGGAGATTCACATAGAGCTCTATTGAAGTCAACCTGCGGGGTTTGGGTTTACCTGTGACATGCTGTCAGAACACCCTGCCTTCCACTCCTCTTACTCAATTGCCGAGACTTCACACAGCCCGTGAGCACTCATCTCAGGGACCACAGAGAAGCAAGGATGTCTGTCGTTACCATGTGGTACCTGATGAGTGGCTCCTGTTTTCTCACGTGGAGAATGGAGTGGAGAAGAGTGGGTGTGTGTGAATTCCATACAGGGTGCCACCTCTTGTACCAGTGTTCTGTGGCTTGCTGGCCTAAACGCTATGTGCACATAGTGGAGACCATCTCAGCCCGCTGTCATGTGTGCACATGTTTGGGTGTCCATGTGCTTGTGTGCATGTACATGTAGAAGCCAGAGAACAGCATCAGATACCCCACACACAGTTGATCTCCATCTTGTGCTTTGAGACTGAGTCCCTCACTGAACCTGGAGATTAGTGTGATAGCTAGAAATTCTGGTCAGCAAGCCCACAGAGAATGTGAATGGCAGCTAATGTGGGTACTGGGGATCCAAGCTCAGGTCGCTGTGTTTGCATGGAAAAGCACTTTACCAACTGAGCCACTTCACGGTCCCTGCTCATTTTACAAAAGGGAAACTGAGGCAGAGCCTCCCCCCTCAGCAGCCACTCTCATCCACAGCATGATTGGCAGTCAGGCCACGTGTGCAGATGTTCCTGAAACTTCTCCGAGCCCCCATCCAGTCGTGAGATCCCACATTTTCCCACCCAGACCATGCTAGCTTCAAGGCTTCCAAAGCAGGCTAAGGAGGCACAGGCTGGATCCCTGATTAATGAAAATGAGCCTAATATATTTCAGAGCGATCTGTTATGACACAAAGTGGAGACGTTTACACACGACTGTGGATTTTTAATAGCTGATTCTAGAACAGCCCATTATGAACTCTTCCAAAGCAGAAAAATTCAGTAAATCATGGGGCGGGGCTCCCCGACAAACTGACACTGGCTCTCTGTGAAATAATGTCAAGGGTGGGTAAGGGGGAGAGGAGGGGGGAATTACTGCCACAATCATGAGTTAAAATATTTATGGACAAGAACTTCCCTCTTATCATCCTAGGCAGGACCACATGAGGGAGCTTCAGAAAGCACATCCAGAGGGTATGTCCACCTGTCCCAAGCCATGGCAGGTTGACTGTAGTCTGTATCAGTTGAAGCAAAGAGCATACCCAGTTGGCACAGGAAGGCGGGGCCAACTGTCTGCTGGATTGCTCCACACTGCTGTAGCCTCCTCCTCCTCACCCACCTCTTCCTCATCTTCCTCATCCTCACCTATCATCTCCTCCTCTTCCTGCTAAATCAGCCCAAGACAGCAGGACACCTCCTTCAGACAGCCCTTCCTCCTGAATGCAGCCCGGAGTTGTCAATCAAGGAGTTCTAGCCTATCAGAAGGAAAAGCTGGTCACGTGACAAACTCTACCTTCTTTCTAATTTCTGGGCCTGGCCTCCTTCTCTATGGCTGCCCTCAAGGCAAAGCTATCTATAGTCACCCAAGGACCAGTGTTCTTAGAAGCTACAGAAAATGATATGAGACCCCAGAAGGAAAAGCATGTGACAGCAGAAATGAGGACAAGGTGGCACTGCCATGGGAATAAAGGCCAGGGCCACAGACTGGAGAGATCAGTGCTCCCAAGAGCCTTTGAGGGGTGTGGCTGCATAGAGCCTACTCCAGACACCTGGCGCCCAGCCCTGACAGAGAAGAGGTTGCGCTCCTGTTATTTATGTCACCCAGATCTGGACATTTGTCACAGTGCCACAGCAGGAAGAGAAACAAGAGACCATTGTGAAGTTCAAACACAATGAACACCTGTTGTAAAGTGGTCGCCATGAGGTCAGCAAGACCAGAGCATCAGCCAGTGCCCAGATGGGACGAGACTCCAAAGCCATAGAGACACCAGGGATGAGACACAACCAGCAAGCTGTCAATCACAGGCTGTGGGGATGATGGGTGGAAGCCAGCACACATGGTGACAACATGTGTGGTAGGGACAGCAACCTCTGCCCAGAGCCTAAGGCTGCCCTGGCCAGCAGAAGCCACTGGCAACTTAAAGTCATTGAAATTACAGACAACCATGGCTAGAGAGACGGCTCGGTGGGCAAATTCCCTGCTTCACAGCATGGGGCCCTGAGTTCAATTCCTGGCACTCATGTGCACAAGCCAGGCATGCAGCCTGTTGCTAACCCAGACCTGGAAAGCAGAAACAGGTGGAGTCTTTGGGATGCACCAGCTGATCTATCCTGACTGGGCAACTCCAGGCCAATGAGAGATCCTGTCTAAAAACCCAAGGTGGGTAGGACCTGAGGAAGCAGTCCAGAGGCTTCCTTTGTCCTACACAACACATGCCTCACAAACACACACACACATGCACACACTACATATACATGTACACACATATATGCAGACAAACATATACACAGTCCACACACACACAAGATTTGCACATACACCACACATACCTCAAACACACACACACACATATAAATGCATATAAACACATACACACACATACATACAATTCCAACTTCAATTCCTTAGCCATGGACTACATTTCAATGCTCTATAGCCCTATGTGCCCAGTAACCAATATGACAGACAGCAGAGACGACAGAATATCCATCAGTGTGTCAGGATCTCATGAACAGCACTGGCTGGAATGTCTCTGGGGAACTCTGTGACAGGAGCAGTGACACATGGAGTCTGTCCCCACCTTTCTGAGAGAGAGGCCACATCAGATGACAGGTGACAGGAGAGCCCGTCCATACCTTTGCATGCCCCTGCTGCGCCCAGGTGGTAGATGGCTGCCAGCACCCGCCAAATAGCTCGCTGCTCACCCTCCAAGATGCCCAGCAGCTCCATGGCTCCCCGGAGCTGAGAGAATCCAGCTGCTGCCTTCTGCTTATCTTCAGGCTGAGGGAAGGGGGAAGAAAAAAAAGGCTGTCACAATGGAGAGACTGGAATTCACGGCTCAGAGATGAGGTCAGTCTGCAGGGCACATAGTCGGTTTATGACTGCAGTAAATTACCCATGGTTAGGACAGGCTGAGTTTGGTGGCCACATTCAGGCTTCTGGGAGGGCTGTAAATGTCATTTCTATCCAGTTTGTGGTTCATGGTTGGTGTTATTCATTCTGAGAGAATTTATCAAGGCTCAGATTTGCACCGAGCTCTGGTCTGGATGCTGAGATAAAGGAGGCCGAAATCAACCCCGGATCCTCTCAAGGCAGAACATAAAAGCAATGGGGTGTGGGAAATGGGCTGCATGGCAGATCCCAGACCTAAGCAGAGATATAGGATAGATCACAGAGATGGATCAGAAACTGGAGTGAGTGTTCAATAGGCAGATGTGGGGAACAGACTAAATGAACAGAACAAAGGGCCTCAAACACAAGGAAAGAGATGATAGCAGGTGGCTGAACAAACAAGGATCTCAGATTGGTTATTAGTAGGATCTCTATTAATCCTACTAGAGGCAGGTGAGTCAGAGAGGGAAAGCAGACAAGGCCTGAAACAATCCTCAGTCAGTCACAAAGGCCATGGTCACGATTATAAGGAGCAAGAGTTTCCAGTTGAAATGATTAAGTATTGAGACCTGACCCTGCTTCCATTTCTGCACCCACAGCAGACATCACTAATCAATCAAGATACCACGGCAAGCCAGTGAACCCAGATTCATTTGAGAACATCACCTTTTGCCACCAAACCCCAAGATCTACTTCAGAAGCTGGAATAGCGTTTGCTTGCTACCCCCTGTGGGACAAAGGGAAGTTGCCAGAGCATTTGAAACAGGACCAATGGCCCAATGACGTGTTTATGAAGCTTCAAACATTTTTTTTCTCTTTTGTCTAATTTATAGTTTGAATTATATTTGACTGAATATTAAAATTAATCTGAAAGTATCCCTGTGTATGAGCCATCTGGCAAGAACACACAGTTCAGAAGCCTGGAAGGCATAGAGAAAGTGAGGCAGGAACAGGAGTCCTTTGGTCAGTAACCTGCCGCAGAACATAATGAGAGACCAATTTGTTTCTCATCCAAGTAAAGAATTTGGGTGACAAAGAGCAGGACAATCTGTTAGAGCTGACAGGTTCTTGAATTTTGTAGAGTCCTGTGCCCAGAGAGGGCATGACATATGGCAAAGGTCACACAGCAAATTAACTGCAGACATAAGAACAGAGACTTTCCCGAGTCTGGCTGTTGCTTTTCTGCTCCAGGCACCACAGATAACAGAGACACACGCAAGGGTCCTCGGCCAATTGGGATGACATCAAAGCAGGTGGTGACATTGAGAGATTTGCCTTGGAAGTGTTTCAATTAGCAGCAGAAGCATGTCCCAGTGCTCTGTCATATTTCTGGGCTACCACAGAACCACAAAGTCCCTAGCAACCAGGAGCTCAGCCTAGCAACTGCAGCTGCTCCTCCACAGCAGACAGGGAAGGGAGGATTCTCACAACAAGCACCCGGTTATTTATGAGATTTCAAAGTAGCAGAGAAAGGACATACAGAGGACAAGAAGCGAGATTATCGTGGCTCCCAATGTCAACAAGGAGCACTTGATTCTGAATAACAGGTAGGAACCATCACCCAGCACTTAGCCGTCCCAAGAGAGTAGGGAGACTCAAGAACATGTGTTAGCAAGGAGATATACTCCTGTCAGATGTGATGAGGCTCAGGACCATAGCTAGGGAGCCCATGGTACTCTAAGCACAATGCCCTGACCCATCTACTCTTGGGTAAAAACCATGAGACCAGAAACGAGTCAGATGGGTGGATACATCACCCCAGATACCAGGAGAGACGTTAAGCAGGAAGTGGTAAATCCAGAGCCCACAATGAGAACATTACACAGCAAGGAAAAAGAACCAACCAATGATGTATTCATTCATGTGTGTGTGGGTGAGTGTGTGTGTGTGTGTGTGTGTGTGTGTGTGGCTTCCAAACCCAATGTTGAGTCAAAGAAGTCAGGTGCAAAGGGCCGCTCTTCCTCTGCCGTCTCCCATACGCTTTAACATGTCTAAGACGAGATGACTAACAAGAATGCATGTCTTCCTGTGGGATGGATGTCTGTCTGGGAAATTCCAGGTATAGCATTGCATTTGGCCGAGCATCGGGCTGCACCCTGACCCTGCAGAGCCACCACACAGTGGCGAGCTTAAGTCATGTTGCTCTTCATAAGAAGTTGCCAATGCCATCACGGGAGTCCACATTCAGGGCTTTGTTGAATCCTGAACATGGCCAAGTCCTGATTCCAGATGCTGGAACTTTAGGGTTTCAGTCTCTGACACTCCAGAAACATTCACACCACACCAAGCATGAAGTGTGTCAGCCATGTGTGACACTCAGGACATGGTGATTACAGGAATGCTCAGCAGACAGTGTGGGCTAGAGGAGGGATGTGTGTGAATATCTGTGGTGTGTGTATGTGTGTGGCATGTGTGACATGTCGGATGTTTATGTGTGTAAGTATGTGTATAGTATGTGTGATGTGTGTACCTGTGTCTGTGGCATGAGTGGCATGTCTGTTGTATGTACGTGTGTAAGTTTATGGTGTGTGTTCATGTGTGTGGCATGTGTGGCTGCTGTGGTTCTGTGTTCAGCAGCTTGCTCACAGAAGCCACTTCCCCTTTTCTAGCTGCCTCACCCACAGGACCACACTCCAGACCCTTGGAACCCTCAGAACTGCAGATGGTTCTGGCTTCCTTGTTTTCCTGCATACCCACACCAGGGGAAAACTGAGGCACAGAGAGACCAACAATGACTGGTAATAAAACAGAATCACAATAAGAAACGACGGCCAATGTAAAACTCCGGCATGTTCCTCTCTGGCTTTCCCACTGATCACAGCTGACCTCAGGGAACACAGGCAGGGGCTGACGTCCGTCCACAGGGCACTGCCACCACAGCAGAGACACCACCTCAGCACTTCTCTAGCCCCTCTGCTGTCTGTCTCACTTCCACAGCACATGTACATTTGCAATTTTATCTATCTTTGTAAAACCCAGAAACCACAACTGCAGGGACCTCAGGTGTCTCAGCCTTTCCAAACCGTCTGAATTCACACAACCTGAATTTCCAGGACTCCTCCCTGTAACTCCTCCTACCCTTCAAAAGCTGTAACTCCCTCCCCTTTGCTGCTGCGTTACAATTCCACTACAAACCCTACATATTCTTTGTCCATCTGTTAGTGGGTACTCAGGCTGGTTCCAGAAATGACTGTTGTCATGTGGTGAATGTTGGGGTGCCAGTGTCCCTGTGGTATGCTGACTTGGGGACACTGGTGTCAGCCCCCAGCAATGCTGGGTCACATGGATTTTAGTTTCTTGAGGAGCCTCCACACCGGCTTCCACAGTGACTGGACTCATTCACACCCCTTCCCCTATTGCACACAAGGGGTCCTTCAAGCTGCATCCTAAGTTATATGTTGTTTTGAGAAGCATCTGTTCATTTTATTAGTTCACTGTTAGTGGGTGTTTTCGTGTCTCATTGCTTTGTTATTTTTAGAATTCTTTGTGTATTCTAGATACAAATTCTTAATAATCCTCTGCGGGCTTCTAACATTTCATAGGTCGTCTTTGCCTGTTGCACCCTTTGATGTACAGAATTATTTTTTTTTTATTCCTTGGTGTTCCCTTTGCCACCCACCATTGGCATTGTTCCCTGGGTAACTGGAGACCCCTGAGAAAGTCTGTTTATCCTGTATCTTCTCCTCCAACATCTCCAGAGCATGGAGCCTCAGGTTGGGGTCTGTGGATCATTTGAAGCTGTTTTTTGAGGGGTGTGGGGTTGAGCTTCATTGTGCACGTGAACACCCAGTTTTTCCAGCACCTCTTGCTGAAGCTGTTTGTTTCTTCCCCAGTGTGTCGTTTTGGTTGTGGGGATGCGGTCTCATGTCTGGGTTCTTGGTTCTATCCCATTGATCAACACTTCTGTCCCGTGTCTGCCCCACGGCTGTTCTTGGTGCTTTCACAGCTCTGTCTCTGTGCGTTAACTAGAAATCAGGAGTGGTGATGCCTCCCATGGTCTTGCTTTTGCTCAGGATCACTTTGGCTGCCCCAAGTGCCTTCTGCTTCTGTGTGAGTTTTTGGGCTATGTTTCTGTGTCTGTGAGGAATGGCACTGGAGGCCAGGTGGGGATGTGCAGTCTGTAGGTGGCCTTGGTCGGACAGCCACTTACAACACTGACCCTGCCATGAATGTGGGAGGTCTTTTCATCTTCTTCTGTCTCCTTCAGTTTCTTTCCTCTGAAGGCTTTGGATTCCCGGGTTACGTTCATCTTGAGATGTTTGCTGTGGCCATTGTGAGTGAGAATGACTCCTTGATTTCTTTCCCAAACATCTGTCATTGGCACACAGGAGAGCAGTATGTGTGTGAGCTGAGTTTGTGACCTGCTGCCCTGCTGAGGGTGTCTGTCAGCTCTGAGATTCCCGGTGGAGTCCTGAGGGTCACAGAATCACATTGTCTGCAGGTGATGACATTGTGACCCTTTGTCTCTGTTCCATCGAAGCCTCTACTGCCGTGCTGGGTAGGGAAAAAGCGCGGACTCCTTGTCTTGTTCTTAATTTCCATGGGAAGCTGTGGTTTCTCCTGCAGCATTTGTGCTACTGAGACACACTATACCCACTGTATGGTGATATATTTTATATTTAATAAAATCAGTCTGGAATATCAGAGAACAGAATCACCCACAGTCAAGCTGTGAGGGTCAGAGACTGGTAACTCACATCTTTAATCCCATAGCTCAGGAGACAGAGATCTTTCTGTGCTTCTCTGAGTTCAGGGTCTAATAACCAAACAGTAGTAGCTCACCCCTTTAATCCTAACTCAAGGATTATGATGCAGAGTTGAACCCAGAAGTGAAAAATCTGGGCAAAGAAAATGTGTAAAGCAGGCATAGGCAGACATTGGGTATTCTCTAGACGCGACCAGCCAGGCTGAGGACTCTTGAAGATAGCTTTTACCCTGAGAAGTTGGCTGGGTGAGAAGTACCTGGTCTGTTTCCTCTCTCTGATATTACAGCTTTTCCCCAGTATCTGGTTCTGAGTTTTCATTAATACCAACTAGAATTTGTGCTTCACGTGGGGTTCTCAGGATTTTTATCATGAAGGGGTGCTGGATTTGTCAACAGCCTTTTCTGAATCTGTTGAGAGGACCTTGTGCCATGTGTCCTTGGTTCCATTTATGTGATGTATTGTGTTTATTGATTTGCACACACTGAACCATCCCTGCACCACTGGAATGAAGCCAATGTCTTGTGATGAATGATCTTTTTAATGTGCTCTTGGATTTCATTTGCAAGTATTTTATTGAGTTTTTTTTTTTTTTCTTGTGTCTTTGCCCAGAGTGGGTCTGGTCCTTGTACCATGATCTAGTTTGACTCTTCTCAGTGTGGTGAACTCCTACTCACCCTTCAGAACCCAATGTCAGCCAGGCCCAATGTCCCTGGCTACAGTGTCTTCCGTGACTGAGGCTGAGCAACCACCACCCTCCGGTGCCCACAGCCCCACTTTCTTCTCCGTGTTCTTCTCTAGAAGCTGTACTGATCCCCACACCTGTCTTTCCCACCACAGAGCCTGAACCCTGACCTTTAACCCCAGTGAAATCACAGCTGACTGAGGGCAAAGGAGCTCCAGAAATCCCTGAAGAGGAAGGTTTGACGTAAGAAAACAGTGATGTTTGGAGACAGTCAGAGCCTGGTTGAAGAGAGAGAGACGACACGCCTTGGGCTCCTCCTACCACATCCCTCCCTGTCCGGAGACAAGACTCACTTCCTCCACCAGCTCAGACTTCACAAAGGAAGCCCCCTGCCTCTCCCACATAACCACCATTGTCAACTACAGAGGCTCATGGAAGCCCCCATCACCTCCCACCCTGGCCCTGGAACTGAGGGTGCACCCTGTAGGTTGGTCACTTACCTGGGACCACACGCCCATGCCAAAGGCACTGCTCTCAGCCATCTGGTGTAGGTTCAGCTCCGTTCTGGAAGAGAGAATTGGAAGTGAGGGGTATGCCGGAAGCACAGAGCAGAAAGTGTCCCACTGCAGGGCCATACTGTGCCACAGCTTCCCAGGACACACCAGTCTTCCATCACTGCTTCTACCAGGGCCTCCCCTCTTCCCAATTATCTCATGCTCCAATCTGAGAAAAAGACTGGTGTTCTGGAGTTCAGGGGTTCAGGGCTGACAAAATGGGGGCAATGGCAGCTGGGGTCTTCCTCAGTCCAGCCTCTCAGCTCTGGCTACAGCTTCACACTGGGCCTTCTTCATTCTGCTACCACAGCTAGTGCAGCCTGACCCAAGTGCTCACCTGAGATCTACATCCAGTCCAGCCAAAAGCTGAGAAAACACTTCAAAGTTGCCTTCCCCTTGAGGCTGCCGGGCCACACGACTGTTCTCCAGAAGCATTGTCTGTGGGGTAAGACAGGCAGTGTGATGCTGGGTCCTTCTGCAATACTTGGTCCCCAAGGGCCCCACCCAACATTCCCTGAGGCCTCACCACAGGGATGACCTTGCCCCAGATTTAGAGCCCCACAGGCAATCAGCCAAGCTATAGAGTCCTCCAGCTTCCATGATGAGGGCCAGAGAGTCGCTGTTATCAAAGCCTGTCAGTTTGTACCCAAGGGTGTTGGTAAAGCAAAGGCCTTAGCAGGTGCTGAGGAGCCAGTTTTCCTGGAGCTGGGCTGTCACCAGAGGCTGCCTGGCCATCTCCTCTAATAGCTCATTTTGTTTTCTGTTCAACTGGAATGTTGGAGTGGGGGACAGGCCACATGTCCAACACACAAGGACAGGCTTCTGTGTGGACCTGTTACACTTCAACATGTGCTTTTACAACTGGTCAGCAAGCATCTGGATTCTGTTTTAATTGCATTATGCCCTTACCCCAAAGCCACACCATGCTACCTTCTTTTAACATTCTGGAGTGCTTCTCCTCATACAACTTTGTTTCTGAGGAGTTGCACATATTCAGACACATCCCAAAACCCTGACAGGAGATATGGGTGAAGGCACCACACCTTAAGGAGCCCTTGCCCATCCTTGAGCCTCACCTGGAGCTGAGCAGCTGTGACTCTGCCTGTGGCACTGAAGTCCAAGGATGCTACCATGGCAAAGCGGGTAGCCCTACGGCTGTGGCCAGTGGACACAGAGCCAAAGGCCCGGAGGACAGTGAAGGCAGCCTGGAGCTTCTCCACTATTGGGAGACAAAGGGGAAGTGTCACTGTTGTCTCAAGTGAGCCACCCTGTTCTGGAGTCCCAGAGTCATGGGTAGGGCAGAGAGAATCTGAGTGATATGGTGTGATGCCAGGTGGTCCTCCTAACTCCTTATTAACACCCAAGGGCCAGAAGAGGGCCTGAAAGTCCTGAAATGTCTCCATGGGAATTCTGAGTGCCCATAATGCCCTGTCATGGCTATTTCCTGAGTACTCAAAATGCCCTGTATACTTTACCAAGCACCTAGAATCTTTTCATGGGTGTTCTGAGTGCCCACAATACACTGCCATGGGTATTCTGAGTACCCACAATGCACTGCCATGGGTATTCTGAGTACCCACAATGCACTGCCATGGGTGTTGAGTATTCACAATGCACTGCGATGGGTATTCTGAGGACCCACACTGTACTGCCATGGGTGTTCTGAGTACCCACAATGCACTGCTATGGGTGTTCTGAGTACCCACAATGCACTGCCATGGGTGTTCTGAGTACCCACAATGCTCTTTCTCCCACCTTCACATACACAACAGAACCAATCTGTGAGAGAGTGTGGGCCAGCCTCACCCTCATCATCAGCCCAGTAAGCTAAGAGTGACTGCAGAAGGGGGGGCAGCAGGCAGAGCACCTGAGAGAGCCTCAAGGGGACTTTGCTGTGCAGTGTTACCCTCTTTCTGCTTCAGGTGGCCTGTCACAGGAGGTGGTGATGGTATGTCCCTGGCATAGCCCTGAAACACTGGCTGACTTAACAGTTCACTGTGTTTGGGAAGTACCTGAAGACTGCAATGGTGACCTCACAGCCACTGCCGCCAGGGTGCAGCAAGGTGTGGGCCCTGGGAGCAATGTCCTCAGAGTGGGAAGATATCATTCTGGGAGGAAGTGAAAATGCTGTTTATCTATAGAGTACACAGGCATGCACACGCATATACACAAGCTCATGAGTGTACATTCTAGATATACCTCTGTGTGTGTGTGTGTGTGTGTGTGTGTGTGTGTGTGTGTGTGTGTGTGTGTGGTTTAACTGAGACATTGAGCTTTCATGCCTGGGGCATGATGAGTTGAGAAATGTCTATATGGCTTGATGGGACACTAAAAACATGATTGAGAACCCTGACCTGGGGTGACCACCAATCTCAGCTCTTTGACTAGCTTGCTTTGTATCCTTAGGCAAGCTAATTAACCTCTCTGGTTCACAATGCCTTTATCTATAAAATTCAAACAATGATAGCTACCTCTCAGGCCTGTTCAAAATCACAGAGCTCCTGTACTTCGAAGAGAGCCTGGTGCTGAATCCCTGGAGGTACCCACACTGGCGGCTGTGACTACCGACCTCCTCATTAATGCTGTTGCTAACTGATGGTCTGTAACCGCTCCCCCCCCAGCATGCTGGTGTCCTTGCTCCTTGGGTCCTTTGTATTGCAGTAGGCTGTGCACTGCTCAAGGACACACACTCCTGAGGTACTGTCAAAAGTGTTTGGTGGGGTGGCAGCCAAATTTGAGCTTCAAATTGTCCCAGCTGTGATAGCTGCACTGGCCACCAGTGTCATAAGAGAGGTGCACTGTTATCCTGGCAGAGGTATACAATGGAGCAGAAGCTCCCTAGGTCAGTAGCCAACACAGGGCCCTCACCTATCTGTGCTCAGTGAATGGCAGCTGAACAGAAGCAAAGAAGAGCCACCTGGGACACCCCCACATGAGCCACCTGGAACCCTCCCAACTCTCCCCTTCCCACTTGTCACCCAGAAGCCACCATACCTGTCACCCTGCCATCCACGCTGCCTGCCATGCCTACCAGGTGCTCCAGTACCTGCTCACAGCAGGTGGTCTTCCCAGCCCCACTCCGGCCCAGCGCCACAATGCTCTGGTCTCTCCTCTGGCTCAGCAGTGCCCAGTAGGCACGCTGGGCCAGGGATGTGACATGGGCGGGCAGGCCATCTTGGCGGCCTCGGAGTACCTGCTGGAAAATGACAGACATCAGCCCTCCTGCCAGCCTGCCAGTGTCATCCACACCGGCTCACCAGGAGTCCTGGTAAACCTATGAGCTCATTAAAGGCTCCACCCAGAAGAGGTTTGCTAGTTAAATCATTGGGTAGGATTTGCCTGAAGTCAGGTAGCTGATAAAACAGACACAATTGATTAGCAATAATGAACATGGAAACAGACAACGGCTATCCATTTGTGATGTCTGCCATGAAAACAAACTGAGCCATCTTCCTGGCCAAGAAACTAGTCATAAGCAGTCACTTCTAGATTCTGATGAAGACGTCTCTACAGACTGCAGGCTGGTGCTTCCTCCACAGAAATGTGAGAATTCATCATGCAGCCCACACCATTGCTCCAGGTACATGTCCAAGAAAAAGGGAGATGTATTTTCAAAGACCCTTATGTCACAAGTCATACTGAACATAGCAGTCAGTATCCTGGCCCTCAGTACCAGAGCATTCTCTGGCAAGTGCATGGAGGCACCAGCCACCCTGGGGTTTATACAGCATATTCCACATCCCAGAAAACACCCCAAACTCGGGAAATCATGTATAGTATGAATGAGACCCCAAATTGTAAATAAAAGGAGCAAACAGCAGGAAATGCCTTGGTAGCTGACTCCTTTGGATATGGAAAAGGCAAAGCTATAAAGGCCAGAGAGCAAATCTAGGGGTCCTGGGGGGACTTGGTGGGTGAAGCTAATTATGGAGAGTCCAGAGTCCTCTCAGATGATGAGCTGTCCTGGAGAAGTCTGTGACAAGCCCTGCACAGCCCCAGAAAGTGTTCCAGAGAAACCTGGGTTAAACTGGATACAAGTTGGGTTTCATCAAATCTGATTTTAAAGAGACAAGGAAGTGGATATAGAGGTATATATAAGCTTGTGATTGCAGCCACTCAAGAGGCTGAGGCAGGAGGATTGCAAATTCAGAGACTGCCTGGGCTACAGAGGAGTTCATAGCCAGCCTGGAAATGCCAGGAAGACCATCTCAGAATTTTAATACAGAAGTGTGAACTCAATGGTACAGGACTTGCCTAATAAGGTTTCATCTCCAGCATTCCTAACCATAATGAGACAGATGCTGCCCAGGGTCAAGGAAAGGGAGGCTGGTGAAGCCACTTGGTTTTGTCATGTGACCCTGACAGAGTCTACCTAGAACTACCTTTGGAGACAGGAGAGGCTGAGGAGGCCCAGACATCTGGGAGACCAGGAGGGTGGAAGTCCAAGGCCTGCAGACCCCACAGTGACCACTGGGCCCAGCCTTGTTCCCTCCTCGAGACTTGGAGGAACCAGGGTGCATACTCAGAAGGTCCTCCTTAGAGCTCAGACCTCTAGCTGGTGGCTCTTTGAGGAACCAGGGCTGGCATGGCCTCACCCTGCTTTGAACCTTTTAATCTAAACTACTAGACACCAGCTTTCAGCAGGTTTTTAAATCAGGATTCGTGGGACAAGGCCTGTTCTACTGGGTGCAGTTTCAGAGCCTGGGAACTCAGTTCATGAGCAAGCCCCCACTGTGTGGGGAACAGCTGGCACAGAGCTTATACCAGTGGACACCACAGGCCTACATATGACCCCTGGGCTCCCACAGAGGGCACAGCAGCCTCCCTCCAGAGACACCCCCAGCTGCACCTCCACATTCACATGTGTTCTCATATCCATAGACACATGTTTCAAACCCGAGGAAGCCTTTCCTTGTGTCCTGAAGCCACCTAGCCCAGATTCAAGCTGTTCCTAGTCCTGGGTCTGTCCTCTAGCTGGTGGCTGTTTGGGGAACCAGACACTGACTGGGAAGATGTAAGAGACTTGAGGGTTGAGAGGCCTGGGGGAGAGAAGGAGCTGGAGCCTCGTGCCCTCCACAGAGAGGCCAGGGCAGCGCCACTCAGAGCTTCCCTGTGCCTGTATTTTTCCCTGTGCTTTTGCCCAATTTATGACCTGCAGTCTGAGAAGAGAGACCTGGGTTGGGAGTCCGGTGAACACAGTGTGACTTCACAGCCCAGGGTGACAAATGAGTGTCAAGGTTAGAAAGCATCATCATGGCCTTCCCAGGGCCCCGTCCCCTCAAGATGGGAATAGTTCACAGAGGTCATGGCTTCACACCATCCCTGTTTCCATCCATCTGCCATGTAGGGTCTTAAACAACCTCAGTCATCTCCCATGATCCTGTCTCTGCAACAGTCACAGCCAGGACCTGTGACAAACTCACCCATTGGCTTCTTCTGGTCCAACCCTTATTCACATGTGTCCAGTCCACTCTGGCCACCATGGACTTCACATCTGTGGCCTGTTTTCCTCCCTCAAAGCCCACAGGTCAGCTAGGTTGGTGTTCCTCAGAGCCCAACACCCACCAGCAAACAGTTGCTCCCTAGAAGGAACTCAGAGAGCACGGGTGTGGTCCATGTCTCTCCACCAGGTGGCGCCATAAGCCTTTACTTTCATATCCTGGTCAACAATGCCCTTTCTCCACTTAAGAGATAATACATAAATATTAGGGTACAGGGGTCCTCTGTCTCACACAGATGTCTGTGGGTGGAACTTCAGAGAGTCTAGCATGTGTGAGGAGCTCAGAAGAGCCACAGCCATGTACTTTCCACCTGTTCCTCTGCTTATATGTCTCTGAAATGGCTTTCCAGGTGGATGTCACAGCTAGTGTTTACAGGCACCTGGCTTTGAACCAGAGCTTACCTTTCCCCTCTAGGGAGCAGGGGATCACATGGTCCTTGGTGCCTGCCACATCCCAGATTCTCATCTTGAGCAGAGCTGAGGGTTTCCCTGGGTGCTGGCACTCTGTCCTCCATTCCAATTTCACCTGCCCATCCCTCCCCCATGGTCCCACCTCACCTTCCCCACAGCGGGCACTGTGGTCCTCTGGGGCTGCAGGGCAATCAGATCAGGACCTGAACGGGTGTGTGGTAGCTGAGCTTTGTAGCGCTGTAGAAGTATGTTCAGGACACTTGACTCATTGACGCTGACCAGAGAAGCCAGGTCCTCAGCTTGGTCCAGCTCAGAGGGGTTGGCCTGCAGACATCATATAAGATCTCCTCTGGCTTCCTCAGCCCTGACCCCATCCACACCACCATGCATGCACAGTCATGTAGTGCAGGATGCCTGCATACACACATCTGCAGGAGTGCATGCACCCACACATAGCTTGGTCTTGTCACTTCAAAGCCTTGTGACAAAGGCCAGCACAGAGGAGAGGAAGTGACAGCCCCTCTCCTTGCCTTGTCTTTGATTTTCTTAATGCACTGTCCTGTGAGGCTGATGTCTCCAAGCCAGACCAAGTAAAACCCAGAATTCATTACCTAGTGGTTTCAGTTGGATACCTGTCCCCTGCTATCATCCGCTTTTCTAGGTCTTAGAGAGGAACAGTAGATATGCCCTGTGACATCCAGGGGTGGAAGTCAATGACCAAGGCTCCCTTGAAGATATGCACAACCCCCTAAGAGAAAGGCTGATGCCCAAAGTACAGGCCATCGGAACCTACGCTACCATGGTGGGCTGCCCATTTAACTGAGTTCCCCAGCGTACAGGCTGAAAAAGGAAGCATGTCCGTAGAATGATTTTCACAAAATGAAGAGTGACCTGTTGCTTGGATCAGTCAGAACCTTTCCTCAAAGAGAGGACACAGTGAGTTATCTAATGACGGGATCCCACCAGCAAAGCAATGACATCCATGGGGTTTTTCCCATAACCCCTCTAGACATCCGTAGGTAGGTCAGGGAAACCTCTTGCATGGTAGGGATGGAGGGTGCAGAGCAGGGTGGGAGGAGGGCCGAGTGACTCACCCGGTGAACCTGTTCTTCATCCACTTCAGTGACAGTCTTGTCAGCCTCTATACAAAGCCTCACCCTTCCAGCCGGCAGGTCAGCGGTCCCTTCGTCTGGTTTGAGTACTGTTGCTGTGTGGACAGCCAGAGACAGGTGGGAAAGCAGAGGTGAGGGGAAAGGGGACAGGAAGGGAGGGTCTCTGAGTCAGGCCAAGGAGCTGGAGACAGAACTTGGGACAGGCTGAAAGAGTCTACTGGGTCCTGCTCACATAAAAGACCTTGACTGTGCCCCCCAAGCTTGTGGGTCTCATGTGGGTTGTGACCTCTTTCGGAGGATCAAGTGACTCTTTTACAGGGGTCACCTAAGACCATGAGAAAACACAGACATTGACATGGCTATTCCTAACAGTTATAAGATAACTTCCTGGTCAGGGGTCAG
The DNA here is from genome assembly GCA_004025045.1 of Sigmodon hispidus. NCBI lineage: Eukaryota > Metazoa > Chordata > Mammalia > Rodentia > Cricetidae > Sigmodon > Sigmodon hispidus. The sequence goes on along the minus strand of PVIH01001291.1, from coordinate 15,530 downwards.
CACATGAGGAGCTTCATTAAAGGGTCACAACATTAGGAAGGCTGACAGCCACTACTCTAAATTCTTTAGGGACAAAGGCTGAGTCTGACTTATGGCCCCTCAGAGGGGGAGAGCCACTGACCCACCCCACACCTAGGTCAGGACAGGACAGTGGCCCTTCCAGCTCCATGGCAGATGGTACAAATGGATCCCTCTTTTCCACGGCACAGAATGACTTAGACTGGGGCCTTCATTCTCAACTAGCCAACGAGCACGGGAAGAGCAGAGTGGAGCCCTCGGGGAGGGCTGAATCCACTTACCAAGTGTGAACCCATCCTTCTGCACCAGCCAGACCTTCTGTGCCTCATACCAACTATCCTCCGAAGCCTGGGAGCAAGAACAGGGTCACTTAGCCAGCCCTGGGCTTGATGTGGGGAACCTCAAACCTGGAGCTTCTCGTGGACCTACCAGAAATCTCTACCTTCTAATGGAACTTCAGGTACAGGGCCTGGGACTCTACATGCAGTGTCATGGCAAAGAACTGTGGGTAACATGGGACATGGCTAGCACTAGCAGCGTGGCAGGGGTTCAGGGGAGAAGCTTAGCCTGGGCAGGAGCCACTTGGGGCCTCACTTTTCAGAGAAGAGCTCTCTGGCCTCCTGATATGCTCTGCCCACCCTACACTCCTCCCCTAGGGCAAGTCCTTCTAGTCTATCATGCTCCACAGCCCACATCCCATCCATCACCTGGTCAGAATCTCCACTCTGGCCCCCGCAGCCTGGGTCCTGCAGGCCTGGCTTCTCCACCGTAGGCTTCTGTGTAGAAGGCTTTTCCACTTGAGGCTTGGGAACAGGTTCTATGGAGCCTTCTTCCCGAGGCTCCCCAAGGTCCACTTGTTCCTCTGTGTGCACACGGGGCTCCTCGGCTCCCTGTACCCTGCTTTCTGGCTGGTCCTTCCTCCTTGAAGCCTCTGTCCATGTCCCTTCTGTAGGAGGCCCACCTGAGGCCTTGCAGCTGTCTTCGGGGCTCTTAGGCTCAGCGGAAGCCCCAGGCTGCTCCTGGCGTTGCTCTGGTGTCACCGACTTCTTCTGGGGTCTCCCGACCTTTTCCACCGTCCCGGGAGTCTTCTGCTGTGGCTGCCTGGGTTCTGCTGTGCTTTGAAGGTCACCCACCTTCTCCTCCCTGCCTTGAGATTCACTTTCTCTGTTCTTGGTCCTTCGGCCCAGGGGTCCTCCCCACTTCCTTATGGGGACTGGGGGATCCAGGGGCCTCAGTTCAGCTCCTGCATCCTTGGGCCCATCCCCCTTCGCCGCCGTCTTCTTTGCAGGCTCTCCTCCTCCTCCTCCTTTCTCGGACGTGCCCATTTGTCCCTTGCTTCCTGCCTCCTGGACTGGGAAGCCAGTCCCCTGCCCCTCTGTGCTCTGGGACTCACATTCCTTTTGCCCTTTAGTCTGGGGGTCCTGGCCCCCTTTCCCCTCTATGCCCTGACACTTCCCACCCTTTGTGCCCTGACTCGTGCCTCCATCCCCCCCAGTCCTGGTTTTCTCTGGTATAGGGGCCCGGGAGCTGTGGGGAGTCCCCTTGGTGGCTCCTTTCTTTGTCCCTCCAGAGTCTGTGGCTGTGACTGGGGTCTTGTCTGTGAGGGTGTCACGAGCTTGGGTCTTCTGCTCTGGCTTGGCCAACTCTGGATCTAGCTTGGCCACCATCAGCAGCACATCACCCCTCCTCACGCCCCTCTTGAGGGGCAATGTCCTTTTGGCTGGTGTTCCTGTGGGACCTGACTCCTGCGGCCTCTCCTCACCAGGGCTGGTCACAGACGTGGAGTTCTTGTCATCGGCCCCTGGGCGCTCCTTGCCTGGAATGTCTGTACTCTTCTGAGTGGCGGATGGGTTGTCCTGGGAAGTCTGCTGGCCTCCAGGCTTAGGGACATTGTTGGTCTTGTTGGCTTGGTTGGTGGAAATTTCTGGGGTCTAGGAAGGAGACCACAACATATGTAGCTCCTGGGTGACTCATCAGCAGTCATTCATTGCCAGGTTAGCCCACCCGAAGGTGTCCAAGCCCTTTTTACATCACAGAATCTGAACTTGGCAGTGAACTTGAGTCCGCATAGTGGCTGGGGGATATCAGGCTCAGGGGAAGGAAGGTAGACTCAGGAGTCACTCAGAACCAAGTTCAACCCCATCTCTGCCTCTCTCCACTGTGCACTGTTGGGGAAGCCCCCTCTCCTCTCTGAGCCAATTTCTTATCAGTAACATTAGGATCATAAAGACCTGCCTTGCAGTGTGGGTGTTAGAATTGGTGACGGCACTCAGTCAGTCCTCAGGAGCTGTCAGACATGTTGTTTCTATCTCTAGCTTCCTGATGAGACACCATCATCATCATCAGGAGGGAGACATGTTCTCATCACAGCCCTGATGCTGGGTGGCTGTGGCCCATTGTCTCCTGTGTTCTGTGATCACTTATTCCTCCCATAATACAAGCATGCTATTCAGAGTTTTACAGGGTGACTCTGGAGTCTTAGAGTGGGAAATGGGAGGCAGTACCTAGTCCAGCCATCCTGGGTTCTCACACCCACTGTCCACTCCATTTAACCTCCCACCAACCCCACCAACCAACAGCTAATTGTCATTTTACAACTGATCAGGACATTGACGATTAGCCCAAGTCTATAGGAAGTATATCGGCATACCCTCAATAAGGTTCCTCCAAGCCTCTTCAGGGTCAGTTTATTTCCACTTACCCTGCATTCTGAATACCTCCTGGTCCCCAGCCCACCCACCCCTTCCCTGCACCCTCATACTTGCTCATGCTGATCCTGATGCTCAGCAGGCATGACCTTTGTCTTTCCTCTCCGCCTATTCTGTTTCCTGTATCTCACCTGCATGACCTGCTCCCTTAGGCAGCTCTAGAGATCTGGCTTTGCATGGCCTGGCTCTGCTGTATCTAGTCTTGTGTCTTGGGCTCTCTGGGACTCAGTCTTCACCTCTGATAAATGGGTATGACTCCAATCCCCAGTAGTTTAGTAAGTTTTAAACAGGGCCGTGAGCACTGAGTGAGTATGGTTTGGTAACAGACAGGTACATTTTTCATGACTGGTTCGCTGTTCACAAGGTATGCTGTGGCCCCTGTGTATGCTTTACATCAGGCAGGGGCAGGCACAGGGCTCAACTATTCTGTCCTTCTCTTCAAGGAACCCAGAACACTGTCCCCATAGCTGCTGTTAGTCAGTTGTGAGTGGCTTGCAGACACGTAGAAACCTCTGTCATTAGACAGGTGCAAGTGTATGTGCATAAATGACTGGAGAAAGAGGCTAGGATCCTCCCAGCCCAATCCTGCTATCACTCTCTTCACCTCAAGAGGGCACTATAGAGGCACCAGGAACTGGTGCCCTGTCTCCCTAACACAGGGGTATTCCTAGGGTGCACTGCACTCGAAGCCTGCCTCCCAGGTGTCTAGCCCTGGTATCCTGCCCAAGCTTTCAGTGTCTCTGGATAAGGAAAGTAGGGAGGTGGCACTAGCCCCTTCCATGGGCTAGTTTGGGCTGACGATCCCCATTGGTACCATTCAGAACAGTGAAAGTTCTGCAGGGGGCATTCTACCAACCAGGAGGAATATCATAGAGAGTAGGCACTAGGCTTTCTCAACCTCACTGAGATTAACCCTTTAGTTACTGGATGATGGATATTCCAAGAGACTTGAGAGGGGCCAAGAGACCTGCATCTGGGGGCACTGGGGCATGGGGTCGCAGCACATGTCAGCCTCAGGCTATCCCGGAAGTGCTATATCAGCATCTCTTCTGCTTGAACGAATGAACTGAGCCAGGCCCAGTAGCCAGGCCTCTCACCACGGCCACTCAGGAGGCTGAAGAGAGGGAAGAAGTTCCAGGCCTTCCTGGGACAAGAAGCAAATTCAAGGCCTGGGAGCTACTCAGAGTCCAGCGCTAAGCCAGCGGCAGCTGCTGCTGTTCTGGAATTCCTAGTAAGACATGTCATCAATGAGTGGGGTGTGTTCTCCAGAAAAACAAGCATGGAGGAGTCAGGACAGCAATGTGAGGACCTCCAAGGGTAGGTGGGCAACTGGAGATGGGTTTTTCAGTTTACGTAGGAGCTCAACAAAGCAAGAGGAAGTAAGCCGTACGACAGCAGGATCAAAGATAAAATAAGTGACTGGCAGGATGGAGAACACTGGGCGCCCCTCCCCACCCCCAACAACACCACTTACCTCTCCTTCCGGGGAAGTGAATGCTGCCTCTTTTCTTCTCCGGGCCTCCTTGGACTCTTTCTCTGTCTCTCGAACCAGCTGCTTGATGAAGCCCCCAGGGATGACAGAGAACAAGGGAGGTGGGGAGGATGGAGGGGGGCTCTTGTCCTCTTCCCGAATCTGTGTGTGGAGAGAGCTGGGAGTGAGCCTGCAGGGCCAGGGCCCCCTCCAGACAGTCTGTGAAACGGGCTGGGGAAAGGCTCTGGGGGACCCCAGCAGCAGCTACACAGGAGAGTGTGACTTCAGCTGGGAGAAACTCCTCCTGAGGAGACCCCAAACCATCAAAGCCACAGGGGCTGCTTCCTGCTCTCAAAGCAGCTTTGGGAATGTCAAGATGGGCGGACCTCACCAGGCTCTCCTGCCATGGTGCTTCAGACCCCAGGGGGCCTTGAGCAATTCTAGGAGAAGATGTCCTTCCCACCTGATGCAAGGATATTCCCAGGATGCACTGTGCTCTAATCTTGTTTCTGTGGTACCTTCCAGGTGCTTGAAGAAGCTTCCTGGGGACTTGGATTCAGACAATAGATTATTCCTGTGTGCCAGGACCACAGACTGTGGGGAAGACCCTTAGCCATGGCCTGTGCAGCAGGCTTCCCTATCTGTGTCTATGGACCTAACCATGAACCAAAAAAAAAAAAAAGTTTGAGGAAAAAACTAAAAGCTTCTATACAAAGGGAAGAAAGGGGATAGGAAGGGAGGGGTAGGCAGGAGAAGAAAAGGGGGATGGAGAGAAGAACGGGGTGGGGGGACAGAGACAAAGGAGCCCTTAAGGCATTCTATAGAAAGTGCAAATGGGAAGCAATGAGTGACCAGGATATGAGCCCTATTCTAGGTTTCTGTGGTGACCAGAGAAGGTCCATAGAAGCCCTCCAGCACTGGACTACCCTCCTCTGCCCCCCCCCCATCCTCCCACCCAGCCCAGTTCTCATCAGGCTGCCATGGAGTATAGATGCTATTCCCAGGTCCTGCTAAGGATGGGACAGGCCAAGGCAGGTGGCAGGTGTGGAAAGACCTTTCGGGCCAAGAGACAGTGAGCCGTCACTCTGCCAGAGGCGGGAAGGTGTGATGCTGCCCACCCAAGCCAAGGCCCATCCTGCCAAGGTAGAGTCCGACCCTATGAGCACAACCCCCCAAACGCCACTTTCCTTCTGCTCCCACAGGGCAAGGCGTGACGATATGGCCATGGTGACAATGCTGGCTGGGCTGCCGGTGATGAGATGAGGTTGCAGTATGCCTAAGACTGGCACGGTACGAAGTGACACTTTACAGGCTCACGGACAGCACGAGATGAGTGGACACAGGCCTGAGACACTGACACAGAGGAGAGAGAAGAGAGACTGGTTAGAAGCGGCTCTGCTCTGCTCCCAACACAGCCAGTACCACATGGGGAATGAACAATGCCATTTCATCCTTTACTATGACAGTTGATTTCCATGAGTGTGCCCAGCAGTGAGGCCACCAGATGCACAGTGGACAGTGTGTGAAATTCTCTTTTTCTCAACTCCACACCATAGCATCACATCGAGGTCTTTAGTGCCCATGTCTTCTAAACATTTGTATCAAGACCATGTCTGCCTAAGCAGCATGGAGATGGAGTTCCAGAAAAGTCAACTTAGCTCAGAATGATGAGGATGAGGAGTTTTGGCTTTGGGGTGGTACAAAGGAACTTTGTGGAAGGCAAAGAATATTCCCATATCCTGATCCAAGTTAGTTGCACATGAAATCCATCTCACAGAACCAATAAGATGGTCATGTACATCAAAATCCCAGCACAATTCTTCATAAGGTGTTGAAAAAAAAATTAATCTTCAACTTCATATTGAAACACAAACACACAAACGTGTACATACACACACAGAAAAAAAACCAGAAGCTAAAATGATCCTAAATAATGAAAGAACTGCTGAAGGTATCACCATCCCAACCTCGAATTTTACTATAGAACTAGAGCAACAAAACCAGCTATTGGCACAAAAGCAGACATATTGATCAGTGGAATTGAATTGATGTTCAGATGTAAGTCCACATACCTATGTTTGCCTGATTTTTAATAAAGAATTTTAAAAAGTACATACTGAGGGGGTGGAAACCAGCATCTTCAGTAAATCCTGGTCAAACTAGATGACTGCTTGTGGAAGAATGCAAATAGATCTATACTGATCATCCTGCACAAAACTCAGCTCCAAATAGATCAAAGACCTCAACACTAAACCAGATACTGACAAGCCCTAACTTAACATCAGTGTAGCCATGACAGGCTGCAGACTAACAATACTGGGAGACTAGGCCTCACCCTTACAATACTCAGGAGAAAACACATTCTCTACCCTGCGGGGACCAATCAGAATCAAGACAAACAAGTACTTGATGCTCCAGAACACTGAGGAGAAGTTATGTCACTTGTGTGTAGGCTGCCAGTTTCCTTGTAGCAACACCAGGACCAGTCACTGTTTGACAAGACTTCTGTTCCTCACCTCTGCCCAACCAGGAGTTCAACCCCCATCTGAACCCAGAATTCTTCCACTCCATCCTGTACTCCTCAGAAACCCTGCTGTAACTGAGCTCAGAGCTCTCCCCAAATAACTGCTGGGCCAGATGGATGGAGAGCCCAAGCTTGGGCCTGCAATAAAGGCTCTTTGCTTTTGCATACAAACTCAAACTCCTGGTGGTCTCGGGGTGGGGGGTGCTCATAATGTGGGCATAGCAATAGACTGGCCCTGTTAAGAGGAATGGAAAATAGCCTTGAACTCATTGGCACAGGAGACCACTTTCTGAACATAACACTATAAGCACAGCGCTAAGATCAATAATTAATAAAAGGGACCTCCTGAAACTGAAAAGCTTCATGGCAAAGGACATAATCATCAAGATAAAACAGCAGGCTACAGAATGGAAAGTTATTTTTTAACCAACTACACACCCAGTAAATTGCTAATATCCAAAACATACAAAGAACTAAAAAATGAAATCAAGAAAATGAATCAATTAAAAATGAGGTGTCTAACTAAACAAAATTCCCCAAAGAGGGAACAAAAATGGATAAGAACTTAAGGAAATTTCCAACATCTTTAGTCATCAAGGAAACACCAATCAGAACCACGGCCAAGAGCGATAAATAAAACAAACAAACAAATGCCGGTGAGGATATAGGGGAGGGGCACACTTCTTCATTGCTGGTGGGAGTGCAGACTGGTACAGCCACTATGGAAATCAGGGTGACAGTTCCTCAGGAAGCTGGGAATTGACAAGATCTGACTATCCCATTCTTGGGCACACACTCTGCATCCTACTTGTCCATCCGTGTTTACTGCTGCTCTGTTCAGAACAGCCAGAACAGCCTAGATGTCCATCAGCTGACAAATGGATAATGAAAAATGTGGTAAATTTACACAAAGGAATATTACTCACCTGACTAAAAAAAAACAAAAAAAAAAAAACATGAACTTTTCAAGCAAATGAATGGCTCTAGAAACAATCATCCTGAGTGAGGTAACACAGATCCCAAACAGTGTATGTTTCCTCTCATATGTGCAAGCTGGTTTGGGTTTTTGTTTAATTTTTTTATGTGAATTGGTGTTTTGCCTGCATGGATAACTGTGTAAAGGTGTCAGATCTTGGAATTACAGACAGTTGTTAGCTGCCATGTGGATGCTGGGACTCGAACTCAGGTCCTCTGGAAGAACAGGCAGTGCTCTTAACCATCAAACCATCTCTCCAGCTTTAATTTAAGCTTTCAATATGCCTGATACAATTCAGAAAGCCACGGAGGTTGGTACCTGGTTAGGGTCTAGGGGGAGGGGGACCCCAAGGAAGGGGGAACAGAACACAGTGTTATTAAGAGACAATAGGAGGAAACTGAATGGGGGGTTAAACAGGGAGAGGGTGGAAGAGCAGGTAAAGGAGGGAATAGAAAGCCCTACGGGAACCTACTACTGTAAATCCTCCTAAAATATATATGTATATGAAAAGAAGCTAAATGGGGCCCTAACTATATGTCTTATGCTGCCAAGTAAAGCCTCCATTGCCAGGAATGGGTTATATCTTGTTGAGTTGTTGGCCAAAGGGTTTCCATGGAAACTTCCAAACATCCCAGGCTATTGCCAATGCTATTGTTTGTTCTCTACAACTTGTTAAGACCCTATTGCTGAAGTCAGCACTTATATCATCAAATACAGAGAAGTCAAACCAGTGTCCAGCTAAAAACTTCACTTCTACTGACTGGATTCATGGTATTGGAAGGGATTCTATAAGCTACCAGAGAAGACAGGTACTCATCAATACAATCCAGCTATCAACCCTGAGACCTAATGGTGATGACCTGTCTGCAGGATATACTGATACAATAATGGCACAATGTGACCAGAGTAACCAACCACATTTTTACTGGATTTACTCTATGAAATAGAACCCATAGTTGACTTTACTAAATTAGCCAATAGCCTGAGACTCAATAGGCTATGGACCTCAGGAGAGAACCCACTTCTGTAGAATTATGGGCTTCTAAGTACCTGGAAACCAGCCTGGCTGAGGCCAGTGCAAACTGGTGATAACTGGTGCCTTAAGACAGTGTTTCTAAGCACTTCTGCATAAGCCAACCTGGGATCTGAGCATGGGGCCTTGAGGAGGGTGAAAGGTGGATGCAATACTCCGAGACCAGCAAGAGATCACTGCCTGCAGCTGAAGATACCAGCAAACTAAAGCCTTTCCCCTGGCTGGGAAGAGGGTCTGGGAAAAAAGTGTTTAAGGTCTTCCCCTACATAACAAAATTAGACTTGCTTGTTTCAACTTGTCCCCAGGGGCTGCCATCTTTTCCCCTCCCACAAGGAGAAATAGCAAGACCCTGAGCACAGAGGAATCCTTACTTCAGACTCCAAACCAGGGTTACCCCAACATAATTCCATAGCAATAAAATGACTCCTAATGACATCCTGCTATTCCCATAGCTCAGCATCTTGGTCGGCCATCATCAGAGATGCTTCCTCTTGCAGTAGATGAGAACTATTGCAAGACCTGCAACTGTCAGGTGTCGAAGACTTTGAAGAGCTCAATCCTAAATAGGATGTCTCTGTTCAACCTCTCAGGGCTCAGGGACCCATGTCCAAGAGGAAACAGAAAGAGTAAGAGCCAGAGGTGAGGTGACAGATGACATCAGTAAAACATTGGAGCAGCATCTTCCAGACACGACATGACTGATGCTCGTATGAACTCCTCACAGGGACTGTGAATGCACAAGGTGATCTCAGCACTGAGATGGGGGAAGAGGACATGGGAACCCACCCCTAACCAGGAAGTTCTTTGCAGTTAACACCCACTGACAAAGGAAGACTTGCTTTTCTCCAGTAGAGTCTCTTTGAACCTATCAGCTGCTCTCCAGAGCAGACCCCACGTCCAGGAATAGTTGACGAAGACAAAAGGAACTCAATGCTATTTTTGTTGACTTGTTTTACTTTGCTTTAATTGGTGTGTGTGTGTGTATTATTGGTCTTTTTTCTTGGTTTCTTTTTTAATTTGGGTAACTGAGGGGTGTTAATTTTTGTTATTTGTTTAGCTTTCTTATTTTTGAGAGAGAGACAGAACATAAAGATGAGTAGACGGGAAGTGAGCAAGATCTTGAGAAGTTTAGGGAAAGGAAATATGATCAAAACAAATTAAAAAATAAAAGACAGGACATTTGGCTGTAAGGAAACCTCAGCGATGATGGGAATGTACAGACGCTGTGGAAATCAGTCTAAAGGGTCTTCTAAACCCTGAAAATGAAGCTACCATACCAGCCATCAACAGGACTTACATCAACATGTCAAAGAGATTTGCACCTGTGGTTTGATGCTGTACCAGCCCCAGATGTCCATCAGTGGAGGAATAGAGAGAGGAAATGTGGTCCATGTGCACAGTGCCGTTTTATGCCACCATGCAGGGCAGGAGTGTGTCATTGGCAGAAGAAAGGACACATCTGGAGATCAGCAAGGAGAAGGCTCAGAAAGAGGCAGCTTGCTTTGCTCTCGTTTCTGGATCCTATACTTTATATTGATACATAAAATCATGTTTGTGTATAAGACTTGAAAGCAGAAAGGAAACTGGAGGTGCATGCTCGTGTGTGTGAACACGTGTTCTGGAGATGCTTTTATTGATCCTTCCATTGTTTCATCCCACTTTTCCTTCAAAATCTTTTTCGCTTATGTCAGGAGTCAATATCTCATCTTTTCTCAGCTCTAAACTAGGAAAGTTTGTTCAGAGTGCTGTATTGTACAATAATTTAAAAAGTAAAGAGAGGAGGACAAATCTCTCTCTCTCTCTCTCTCTCTCTCTCTCTCTCTCTCTCACACACACACACACACACACACACACACACACACACGCATACACACACATGCATGCACACACCAGAGCCTTCTTTGGTCTATGGCTTCCTATAGCCTCATAGCCCTGGATCTCGGCTACAGGAACACGGCATGCCCATCTGCAGCCCAAACCGCAGACACTGCAGAACATCGGGACCCCAGTCTCTCCTCAGAGTGCTTTCTGACTCAGCCCCCAGCAATGCCTGGTTAGGAGTCTGACCTCGTCCTCAGACAATCTGACCCTTGGCAGCTGGCACACACAGGGCTTGGGTGCTAGAAGCTGGCTGCCCAGCAGTCATAGGGGAGTCTCTGGCTGGGTTCCCAGTTACCTCCATGGCTAAGCAAGGAAGAAACTCAAGGTTCAAAGAGCTAAGAGGGACATTCAGGCTTGATGTGACCACAGGCCAGAGGGGAGGCTGAGAAATGACCATGAGCAGGCGGCCAGAGCTGTCGGGTCTTTGCCTGTGGAAATATCCCCACAGTGTGAGCTCAATGTGCAGAAGCATGAGGCTAAGTTTAGCACGAGGCCACCCCTTTCCCCACACTGGGTCCCTTGAGAGACATTGGAGAGTGTCCTAGTGAGTCACAGGCTCTGAATTCAGGAGCTGAGCCCAGGGTATGAATAGGTCTGACGTGACACTTGGTGTCCTGGCCACTGTGCCCTCTCCAGCCCTGGCCAGGGACCTAAGATGAAATCAGTCTCCATTGGGAGACCCAGGGAACACTGGCTGTGACAACCCTGAGCTGCTAGCTCTCCCCCGGGTCTCTGCTGGTGTCCCTTTGCCCACAAGTTCTAGGCCAGCCTCACTGAATGGGGCCAGGAATCCATTGTATGCGAGGTCCATGTCGCCTTAATCTACACGGTGTTCTCATGTTACTGTCCCCTGCAGTCCTGACCCACACATGCCATCAGATGCCAATCTGAGCATTTCCCAGTGCTGACTCTGGAATTCTGCACCCTCTCTAGACTTTCCTGTGGGGAGGGCTGGCAATAGAAGCCCCATTGCTAGACCTATCAGTGAACTGGAACATCTTCCATGGCCCTCTCCGTGGCCCTTTAAGTTTCTCCATCACCACAGTGTCCAGTCTCCATGATGTAACCACTGAGTTTATCCGCCTGCTAAAATAAATGCTCAAGTCCTCCTAGGGACCAAAGAGTCCCTTATGGCCAACTGCCTAACAGCTCCTTCCCTTAAGGCAGTAAAACTAAGCCCGGGATATACCCTTCCAGGCACATTGTCACCTCAGGCCCTTTGCAATGCTCTTCTGCCTACATACCTTACAGCTTCACTCCCCTGAGATCTCTGCTGAGAGTCACATTCTCAAGGAAGTAACAGAGCAGCTTCATCCCATCACTTCCTTGTGACAGGGCTCCTTTCCATGAGGGGGGGATGTTTGCTAAGTGAATGAGAGAAGAAAGAAGGTGCAGGGGCTGAGCCCACGACAGGGCCTCAGACGTCCCATTCACAGAGGGTCTGAGTGAGCACTGCTCACATCCTAGGAGACCGGGGAAGCTGCTATAAAGTGGGAGGAGCCACATTTAAAACAACCAGGGTTTGTCAGTGGCCACAGCTGTCTCCTCCCACAGTGACTGTGTGCCTGGCCCTGAGGTCCTCACAGTGAAACTGTCCCAACCATACGGGATCCAAAATGTAATGACATCAAAATCTGAGCCAGTAGTTATGACTGGAGTCACTGGACAGCTGCTCAGAGAAGGTAAGGCCCTTGCCTGAGGCCACCCAGCAAAAGTCTGAGGAAAGACTTGCCACAAGCATGTCCAGCTCTGCTCACTCATGCTGTCCCCCACCACAGTCCACTTCAGTAATAGGAAGGCCAGCTCAAGGGTGCCAGATCAAAACTGGGTGCCCAGTTGGTCAAAGTGTGTCTGTTGGGAAGGGTGTCTGCCAAATGGGACTGGAAAAGCTGGTGTCTGGGGATCAGAGAGGTTGACTATAGGCATGTAGTCACACAGCAGGGAACAGGGATGGCCTGGATTCCTATGTCTATGATCACTGAGCCAGATTCTGAACTCTCTGCCCTCCTCCTTTGAGGGACAGCACAACGTTGATGACATTACCTCTGGGAGTTATTGCATTTTGTTTCCAGTGCCTGTGCCAGGTGTTTTAGGGAATAACTCCAGCCTGGGATATCACCCACCTCTGGCAAAGGCGTCTAGAAACCCAGCTTCCCCACAGCTAGGTTGGTTCTGTCTCTAATTGATTCTGAACTTTGGACATCCTTCCTTCCTTCTTGCCTTCCGCAGGCAGGCAGAGGACTCACCATATGAGCTCTTCTGCAGAACCAAGACTGGGAAGCCTGTCACCTAGCTCCCTGAAGGTCACATAGAGGTCAGATACTCAGGAAAGCAGAAACGACGCTGGAAGAAGAAGAGCCCCCAGTGCAGTCTTTGCATCATTCAATAGCAGTCTTCCTTTCCTCTCCTAATGGAGCTGAGGCTTATGTGATGGGCCTTGGAATCTATCCTGCAAAATCCTGAGCCAAGCAGAGACCCTCAACCCAGTGGCAGGTGTCAAGGGGCATTTCCTCCTGCCTAGGAGGCACGGATCCCCATTTAATAAATGAATGAATGAATGAAGAAACAAGGTACAGAGAAGGGACACTGGGTAAGCTCATGGCAGGACTTCAGATGTCCCATTTACAGGGGGACTGAGTGAGCACTGCTCACATCCTAGGAGACCGTGGAAGCTTCTTCCTCAGGCCAGTCACTCTGCTTCCATTGTGAGATTGCATCCTGGTTCACAGTATGTGGGAAGTTACTCTTGTTAGCTCCAGAGTACAGCACTGTCTGGTGGCAGTTTATCTCTGTTATGGGGACAGGTAGGGATCTTGGCATACGTCAGAACCTTGCCCTGCTTCTCAAAGGTAGCCTTGTGCATATGCAAATAAGTGGGCCTGACTTTTGAAGGGGAACTTTTCTTTTGAGATAGGGTCTTACTATGAGTGCTGGCTGTTTTGGAACTTACTATGTAGATCAGGCTAGCCTTAAGCTCACAGAGACCCACCTGCCTCTGCCTCCCAGATGGTAGGATCAAAGGTGTGTGCCACTGCACCCTGCTTCAGTAGAACATTTTAGGCCAGGTGGCAAGTCAGAGGGTCAATAGGGCCCATGAATGTTATTTTCTGACCTTGTCTCTTCGGGATATGGTCACTTCCTACCCTGCCCCATTTTCCTCATATAGACAGCCACAGTGACCCACCTGTTCCCTGTAAGCCGAGGCTGTGCAGCAGTCCTGCCTTGAGCACATAGTCCTGAAAGAGAACTGCCAGATAAGAAAGTGTAATGGTTCCAGCATGCAAGTGGACCATGGGCTTTAGTCTGGGCAAAGACCATGCTGTTATGTATAGGCTCAGGCCCTCTAAGCGGTCCTCCCCATCTCCCCATCTCTCCATCCCTCCATCCCTCCATCTCTCCATCCCTCCATCCCTCCATCTCTCCACCCCTCCACCCCTCCATCTCTCCATCTCTCCATCTCCCCATCTCCCCATCTCTCCATCTCCCCATCTCCCCATCTCTCCATCTCCCCATCTCTCCACTCCTCCATCTCTCCCTCCCTCCATCTTTCTAATCCTCCATCCCTCCACTCCTCCATCTCTCATCCCTCAGTCTCTTTCCCTTTCTGTTCTCCTCCCTCTGTACCCAGCCCCATGAGGTCACTGCAAGGAAGGAATTCCCCCCCCCATCCAGAGCTCCACTGGTCTTTGTGTCCCCAGCACTTATGTCTCAGGGGAGTCCCCTCATTCACTAGTCTCTCTAAAATCCTACTGAGCACACATTTTCCAGAAAGATTTGACCATGATGGCCAGGGGTCAATTGGTTCCATTACCCAGACTGATTTTGAAAAGTTGGAGGTGGCTACTCAGAATGTTACATATGCAGAACTCTGAGCTGTATCTGGATGTAGGGGCAACAGAGGCCTCTGGGTGATGATTAATGTCTGCCCTAGACATGGAAGAAGTGAATGGATCACCTGAGTCTATGTGACTCATTCACTCTAACTTTGGCTAACCAAAAGAGGTCATTGTGGTTCTTTCATGATGCAGGCTAGCTCACTCTGGCCTTGAGCTATAAAGCATAACAGAAAGTAATAAAGCCCATCTTTTCATCAGAGGTAGAAAAGGCCATGGGCAACCCCAGCCAGTGATCTCAGCTGTATCTACAACAGTGCATCTTACTTAGAACTGTAAGAAGTATAAGGAATGAACCAGGTGTGGCCCAGCTGGGATCCCAGATGTGGGAGCCTGAAGCAGGAGGCTTTTGGGTTCAAGGCTAGCCTGGGCTACATAGTGAGATCCTATTTCACAAAACTCCAAAAAACCACAGAGGTGAGTGAGGATACTGGCTAGAAGGTTAATGGAGAGATGGCTGTGCTGGGTGGTATGCATTCAGGAAGAGACAATCTTGATGGAGAAAATGCTTCCATCAAACCGGCCTGTAGGCAAACCTGTGGGGGAGCATTTTCTTAATCAGTGATTTATGGGGGAGGGTCCAGTCTAGTGTGTGTGGTGTCATCCCTGGGCTGGTGGTCCTGGGTTCCATAAAAGCAGGCTGAGCAAACCATGGAGAGCAAGACAGTGAGCAGCACCCTCCATGGCCTCTGTCAGCTCTCTGCCCTGTTTGGGCTCCTGCCTTGACTTCCTTCAGGGATGAACTGTTACCTGGAAGTATAAAATGAAATAAGCCCTTTCCTCCCCAAATTGCTTTTGGCTGTGGTGTTTATCACAGCCTGAGAATCCATCCCTAAGGCAGATGATGAGGGGAAATGTGGGCAGAGGGGAGGAGGGAGGAGAGGAGAGCAGCTGGGAACTCAAGGGGAGGGGAGAGGGGAGCAGAGGGAGTCTGTCCTAGGGAAGAGGATTATGGGAGGGGGATAAATGAGAGGGATAATGACAGAAAGGCAGTCACAGGGCGAGAAAGTCACAGGTTAGGGAGGG
>PVIH01001290.1:176984-246391 GCA_004025045.1 Sigmodon hispidus | reverse complement strand
GCAGTTGGTTTGCTCAGTTCACTCAGTTCGGGGTCGCAGTAGGGATCCTTGCAGATACCCTCAGCAGCAGCAGGAGCTGTGGGTGTGGCCAGGTGCAGAGTTCAGCTGCCCCTGCTCCAGAGTGCGCTGGGACGCCGCAGAGAGCACAGGTCCCGGTGGCGGAACCGGAAGCAGTGTGAGGTCAACTCTCCCTCCCAGGGCAGGATACAGGTGCTGAGGCCTGCCGAGCCCTCCTCACCTCTGGTCAGGCTTCGAATCTGCCCCTCAGAGACCCCTGCAGTTGGTTTGCTCAGTTCACTCAGTTCAGGGTCGCAGTAGGGCTCCTAGCAGATTCCCTGAGCAGCAGGAGCTGCGGGTGTGGCCAGGTGCAGAGTTCAGCTGCCCCTGCTCCAAAGTGCGCTGGAACGCCGCAGAGAGCACAGGTCCCGGTAATTTTTCCATTTTTAATAGTAAAAAGCAACACAGATTCTCATAGACCATAATACTATACAAAGAATTTCTTACAGGAGACTACCTGGAGCCACAACATTTACAGTTTTAAGTCATATGAAGATTGAAGCCTGTAACCTCTTCGAGATGAAGTACTAGGTGGACTATTTCACCTATATTGGCTTAAAAACATAGCAAAAAAGGGTATATTTAAGTTTTCTCAGCATGGTGTGGTGTGGTGGTGGTGGTATGTGTGTGTGTGAGTGTGTGTGTGTGTGTGTTCCAACAAATCTCTGACTTTGATACACAAAATGTCAATGTTCCTTTAGTAGAGTTTTGTTTTTAAATGGTGTTTTTCACTTTTTATTTTTTAATGAGTAAAGTCACATTTTCTATCTGTGTATATCCTTATTCAAGATCCTTCCCCCTTCCACCCCCTCCAGTCACTCTCTCTTCTCCACATCTCCACATCTCCTCCCCAGCAAGGGCAGGAGGTCCCAAGATCCCAATATTGCTCTGTTCAGCATCCACTCCTGGAAGATCCGGTTTCCTCACTCCAACATCAAGACTGAGTCAGGTGTTCCTCTAGAGGGAGTGAGATCCAAGTAGAGTTTTTTTAAAAATAAATAAATATATATATATAAACTCATTTTCTCCCGGTAAGTTACTTTGTGTAGAATTTTCTTTGATGCTCAAACACAGTAATGGTTGTACTAACACTATCAGACCACAAACTTTGAAACAGGCAGCGAGTTAAGTGTTTTTACACACATCATTTTAATCTTCTGAAATCCCTATGTGATAGGAATTATTGACCTGATACTAGAGATGAAGAAATTGAAGTTCAAGGAGATTAAGGAATTCACCCACATCATACAGTGATAGGGTATGAGTGCTGAGCAAGTATACCAGGCCTTTGACTCCAAAGCCAGTGTGATAAACCATTAAGTAATTCTTCCTCTTGCTATAAACTTACACTTGGAAATCCAGTCAACCATGCCAGTCTCACTAATGGTTTTTTCATCCTTCCTGAGTGGAAAGAATGTAAAAAAAAAATGTGGTTTTGCAACTCATGAGGTTTTATGAATAGATTTATTCTGGGGATGAGCCTCTGCAATCCTCAGCACCATGCATATGTGCACCCACATTTAGGGAGCAAATGGAATGCATTCAAGACATGATTTAAAATATGCTGCCTGGTAACAGGCATTTGGAATTACTCTCTGAAAATACCTCTTTCTTTTTATAAATGTTGAAATCATCATTATGGAAATCATATTCATAACCAGTGTATTACTTGACCATCTTCCTGAGTTGATATTGATTTCTTTTATTGATTGCTTTTTTTCAAAACTGAAGGAAGCAATAAGACAGGAGATGGGTGATGACATTTTCATGTGCTAAGGACACATTGCAGGAATTAATAGATTCCAGGTCTATCCCACTCAAAAAATATATAAATTTGTATTTTAAAACTTATACAATATACAAAATACATAACTAAAAGTGACTGCATTGTAACAATAGTTTACTATGCCATTTTTCATTCTTTATTTTCTCCCTTTCCCCTGTGGACTTATAGCAAACCATGATGTGTGTTACTATCTCATTAACCTTTCCTGGCTATTTTACAACTCAACTTTTTATATGTTCCTCTGGGAGGTGCCAGCTTGCAGATCACTTTGGTCCTTCCTGCCCACATGTGCAATGGCTGGTCTCTTAATGATGGCTTAAATAAATTGCTTTTTTTAGAGTCAATGTCCAAGTATTTATGGTAAGCTACCTTTTTTTTAAAATCAGCTCTCAGCATTTAATAACTTTCTAGACAGAAAATATTTAGATGTTTTCCCTCTTACTTTCTGATTTACTCTGTGGTTTGACTTCCAAATGCCTTTCTGTTCTTAAGCTTCTGATTAGTAATTGCATTGTTGTAAGGCCTTTGTGCCCCTTCGTTTCTCCAGAAACTTAGCTGCTAAATCACCTTTGTGCCCTTTACAGGCTGGATCACTCCAAATACCATAGCACATTTTCTAATTTAGTTTAACAAAATAAGATATCGATATCATATTGTACAAGAAAATAGAGGATAGGTACTAATTGTTCATCCCTCAGCACACTATCTCTGAAAATTTTATATAAAATGGTGACAAATGAAATCACCACAAAATTAAACATAGTAATTTCTAAAATCTATGCATTGCATATCAATGAGCCATATGTAGAGCTAGAAAAACATACTGTTTTAAGAAACTGTGGTACATTAATATAATTCTTTGTAATACATTGTGTCTTATATGCAGCCATGACTTTAGTAACCAAATGCATGCGCTAAAGGGGAAAGAACTCAAAGATAATGGTTCAGCTACTTTCCAATGTGGCAACATTTCTTTTACTTACCAGAGTTGTTTCTTCCTCCTCCTCCTGTTCCTCCTCCTCCTCTTCTGTTCTTCCCTCTCCTCCACTTCCTCTTCTTCTTCCTCCTCCTTCTTGTTTTATCCTTTGCAGCCAGTATTTAAATGCCCATATTAAGTACTTGTCTATAAAGAAAAGAAGATTTGGAACAAATATCCCTAGCCAGTACACTCTGCCTTGAAATAAAGTTATCTTTACATGCATTGATAGGGAATTCATTAGCACAGACTATATCTTTGTCAAGTAATTGGTTTAAGTGCTGTTTGACCTTGAGCCCACTAAATTCCTAGTGAAGCTACAGATTCTCTCACAGTGACTCTGGAACAAAAGACATGTCTGTACTATCCTGACACTTTTCACTTGCATGATAACTTAAATACTGAATATTCTTACATCAACACTGAATTTTGTTCAATTAATCTTGAATGGAGAATTGGATCCATGATGGATGTAGACAAAGATGTATAGGAGAAGTATATGTTACAACCTCATTATGACTTACAAGTGGGTATTTTTGTAAGTTGTATAATGGTCAAAGTGAAGAAGCATTATCCATAATACATTTATTTTAGTTAGCATTGTTGCTATGGTCATTATCCAGTATCAAAGCTTTGGAGATAAAGTGATTGCAAATATGTTAGTTTGTATTTAGTATGTTGTATATTTTTTAGTAAAATTTACTATTGAAACTTTGCAACACACACACATATACTCACAAACACACTGAAATTAACCAGACTCAAAGTCTATACATCTCAGTGAACTTCCATACAGTTACAACAGCCATTTGAAATAAAATCTATGAATGATGACTCTAACTCTGTCAAGGATTTTTGGTTTTGGTGCTAAATTAGGATGAAAAAAATATATTTGGAAATGAAAATTGTATATTTTATATTTGTAATATATAATTCATATTTCATATTTTATTATAAGGGCTATAAATATTGCCATTAAAAATCCTGGACATGATTGTACAAGTATAAAAATTAATCATTCACATACACAACCTTTTAACTTAGAAAATTACAATGTTACTAGCTAACAGACTCTAGGTATGCTATGATATTAGAAAATATCAATTCAAGACCTGTCATATTTTCTTATGACCATATGGACATATATTATTTATTCTTATTTGTATCCACAGCTCACTCTTATGTTTGTTGCAACTTGGTTGCTTTATTAAATGAGATGCTTAGGGAATGATTTTTCAATCAGATTACAACATTCCTTAGTGGACAGAAGTATATCCTGAAGACCAACCTTAGTGCATAAAATAATTTATGCTTTGCTATATACTTTTGCTTAGGGTACTTCATTTAACTCTTGCCATGAATCCTAACTTAAAAGAAAGCACATGTAATTCTCAGTTCACATGTCATAAAATTAAGACGTGTCCAAGGTCAACACAATTAATAAAAGGCAGAAAAGATTCCCAAACTCATCTGTTCAAATAAAGCTTTTCCATTAAAGTTAATACCATGTGGAATACTTTTCATTAACTATAAACAAATATTTCTAAAAATTTCCTCAAATGTCATATAAGTACAGAATACCATGAACATTCAAATATTGTAAAATTCGATGGCATTCATAAGAAGAGAGAAGTCTGAGACCCATTCTTTTCAGCTCAAACAGAACATTTGAGGATAGTATTATTTCTTTAGGTTCTTTCTCATTTTGTAAAGACTAGTTTACTCTTCTTTTTATGTGTATGAGCATTGTGCTTGCATGTATGTGTGTGTGTATCATGTATGTGCAGTGACTATGGAAACCAGACAGGGTATCAGATCTGCTGGAACTGCAGCTTCAAACTCTTGTGAGCTGCCAGTGGGCACTGGGAACTGATGACTTTGGACAACCACCAAGTTCTAGTAACTACTTCGTGATCTTTCTAGCTCTTTTTCTCATTCCTTCAGTTTCTTAAATTAGAAACAATATTTGTTTAATTCTAAATGGACTGAGTATCTATTACTGATCAGTCCTTAATTTTTTGTGCCACTCTGAAAACTGGATGAGATATCAATAAAAAAAAAAAGTAGAGATGGTATATGCAAAGAACAAAAGTGAAGGGATTATTTAGTGGGACTCCCTCTCTCTTATACAAACAATGATTTAAAATACTAATTTTATAACAAAGCTTTTTAAGAAGCCCTCCACTTTATCTTCTTTTCATACCATTTCCTTAAATAAAATAAAAATAGCATGTTTGCCCCACCCATAACGTAAAAACCTATTTGTGGTGGTTTGAATGAAAATTCCCCCCATAGAATCATAAGCTTGAATGTTTGGTCCTTAGTTAGTGTAATTGTTTGGGAAAGATTAGGAGGTGTGGTGGTGTTGGAGGAAGTAGATCACTGGGCTTTGAGGTTTCAAAAAACAGGCTGTTTTTTGGTTGTAAGCCTAGCCTTTAACAGCTGAGCCATCTCTACATTTCTCTTGATGGGGAACTGAGAGGCATTTTGGTGTCAGGTAAGAACCTGGTGCAAGGGAACCTTCCATAAATCTACAATGATGACCCAGCTATGATTCCTAGCAATAGTGGATCGGCAGCCTGAACTGGCCATCTCCTGTTATCAGATTGCTAACTTCACCAATTGCCATCAGAGTCTTCATCCAGTAGCTGAGAGAAACAAAGCCAAGCACTGGGCTAAGCTTGGAGAATTCTGTTGAGGAGAAAGAGGAAGGATTGTATGGAGGAGATGTTCCAAGGTCACCCCACAGAAACAACTAACCTGGGTTCTTAGGTGCTCACAGACGCTGGACCAACAGCTAGGGACCCTGCATGGGGCCCACGTAGGCCCTCTATGTCCTTGTGGCAGTGGTATAGCTTAATCTACTTGGGAGAATCTTAGTGATGGAAGCAGAGATTGCCCCTAATGCTTTGACTGACTCCATCAACCTGTTCCTCATTCTGGGCTGCCTTGCCCAGCCTTAATACAAGGGAAAGAGCTTAGTCCTGCCTTAAATCAATTCACCATGCTTTGTGGGAGACCTGCTCCTTTCTGAACAGAAACAGAAAAAGAGTGGATGATGGGTGGTGGTGGAAAGAAAGGAAGGAGAGAAAACTGCATTTGGGATGTAAAATAAATGAATAAATTAATAATAACAAAACATAGGCTATTTTCAGTGTCTCACTCTTTTTTTTTCTGCTTGTGGATCAATATGAAGACTGAGTTACTGCTGAAGTGCCATGGCTGCCCTCCTGCTGCCAACCTCCCCACCACAGAGGTCATGAACTCTAACTCTCTGGGACCATGAGCCCCAAATTAAACATTTTCTTTTATAAGTGTATTGGTCATAGTGTTTTATCATAGCAATAGAAAAGTAACTTAGACATCTTTTGATAAAAAGAAGTATACTACATCATAAATATAATATGGATTCTAGCACTGTTTGATTGTGTCCAGCGAGTATGTTTTCATTTTTCCCCTTCATTCTGATAGTCTTTGGATTGATATGACTAAGTCCTGCAGTGGAGCAATTGACAGAGCTCTGAGTCCATACAGGGCAGAAACACCATTCTCATCGTGTTTGCATCCTGTTGGTACCAAGTGGAAGTTGTCTAAAAATAATAATTACTTTTAAAACCCCATAAAAGCTTAAGCTTTTCCCAGTTCTAGGAAAAACTGTGTGGAGACATGATTGTGTACACTTTTTTATGTATCCTAAATTTTCCCTGAAAATAAACTTGGTGTGAAACATGTCAATTCATAATTGTGGAAAGGTTGTCCAGACTCCAGTGGCCCCGTCACTCACAAGTTTCATAATAAATACAGACAGTAATTATACTGAACTCATATAGTTGTAGTTCAGCTCTCATAGAATAATCTTATCATTGTAAAACAGCCATTAAAATAGCCAAGGAAGAAGTCAATGTTATTGTATCCTAGTGGGTACCACCACATGACTTGTAATCTCATATGATACAATTAAGTCAGAAAAACCTTGAAATCCAAAATAGGGTTTTAGATAAGATAATTCAGACAGGTAAAAAAAAATGATGAAATGAATCTTTCTATACTCATTACTAGGATGATTTATACTCAGTAGGTAGAAGATTAAAATAATCTGTTAAATAATATCTGCAACTTTATTTAATGTATTTTATATCACTCATTATTTACTTTCAAATAGTTATTTGTGTCTTCTAGTTGTAATCTTTGGGCTATAAATGTCTTCACTCTCCTTTTTGTAAAAGTTTGAGATTGTGAGTTTAGGGCCAGCTTGTACTGTATCTGGGGAACTTATCTCTAAAAACCAGAGTGAGGGGGTAAGGAATCTGCATATATAATATATGATATAAATCAATACAAATATATAGAGAGAACTATAATTGCATAAGATAGGTCTGTGAAATGAGCATTGTATCCAAAATAAAAGTTTGTATCAACACAATGATACTTAAGTGCAGGGGGTCATACAAACTCAGTTTCTTCACCTAAGTTTTAATGTCTAATAGAATCTTCTAGAATGATAGTAGTGTTCTTTATGTGTGTTTTGCAGTATGGTATGTAGTTATCAAGTTCTCAAAAATTGACTAGTGTTATAAGAGGAACTAAATTGCACATTTAATTTTAGTTGTGCTGAGACTGAATAGACACACATGGAAAGTAGTGTTTTATTGCACATTCTAGCAATGGAATCCAGGAAGAAGGGAACAATATTGTTAAAAGATTGTCAGTATCAGCTAGGCAGAATTTTCATGGTAAATATGCAATCCGGCATATTTTTCAGCACAACTGTCTTATTGGAAATAGCAGCAATCTCCCACGATATTTTAGGGCTGTAAAGCTTAAATGTATTTTCCTTCATTTCTCCCAACAGATCTTGAAAACTTTAAGACAAGAACCAGAAGCACAGTGTCGGTCCGTCGAGGTCAGGGAATGGTTCTCCTGTGTGGCCCGCCACCCCATTCTGGAGGTAACTATAAATATGTCTGTGTGTGTACATTTCGCTGGCTGATATTTTTCTTGCAGATTGTTTTCTCTCTTGACACCATCTGAGGGAACAGTGTCATTTATAGAGATTCCCATAGTCCTTCTATGTACAGGAAGAGATGTTGTGAATGTGTCCCATAATTAGAATAGGAAAATATCAGAATATACAAAAGTCCCATCCCTGGCACAAGTCAGTCAAAGTCAGGAACCTCTTGTTGGTCAGAAAATATAGCTAAACTATCGATGTCTGTTACATTGCCACAAAGTTAAAAGGAAAATAAAGTGCTTAGTTATTTTATCCTGTTCTGGGTCTTAGAAGGAATATATAAACTATCTCCATTATGTTTCTGTCACAAAATATGTACATTTTGATTTTCTATACCAACAACCAATTCTCCAGCACTCTGGAGACAGCTGCCTATGCAGTGATTCAATTCTATCCTGATGCCACTGCCTAGAGTAAGCGTCAAACCACACAGATAAAAGGCTCAGGTCCACAAGTCTACTCTGTCTCTAGGGCCAGGAGCAACTAACTTCTATATCACCAGTACTTCTGACCAGCGACTCCTGACTCAGATTTAATGAGTTGCAATAATAGTTGATAGAACTAAGGTAGACAGTTCACATAATATTTTGTTTAATCACACCAAGGGGAAAAGAGACTGAAAATTAAGTGTTGTAAGCAATCATCTCATGCCTTGAGAAATACCATGGTTGAGTTCATAAACAAAAATACTGAGAAATACTAAGCAATAGTTACTACACATTTGGGGTTAAGTAGTGATACATATTAGAATTTTACTAAGATTTTTGGTGTTAATTTTAGGTGTGTGGCTATTTTTCTTGCACAGTATGAATATACCTAGTGCCTGGGGTCAAAAGAGGGAATCAGGTCCCCAGACCTGGAGTTATAAATTGTTTTGAGCTGTTGGATTGGTCCTGGGAATCAAACCTGGGCACCCTGCAAGAATGACCAGTGCTCCTAACAGCTAAGCTTTCTATCCAGTCCCTTAACACAAGTTTCCAGTGACAAACTTGATAAATTTAGGGGCTTGAGAATTGATGGGGCAGTTAAGATGCTCTTACAAAGAACATATGTTCGACTCCCAGCACCCACACCTTGGTTTATAATCCTCTGTAATTCCAGTTCTAGATGATCGGAACCCTAAACTGAGAAATCAATGGGTGATTGAGAAACAGATTATGTATTAAAGGATTCTATTGGGGAACACCAAACTTATACATAATAAGCAAACCCAATTACAGGGTCTTGGGAAGACTATGGACTGATCTTAATGTTGCTTCTAGTCACGTGATACTGTCTTCTTCACCATCCAAGAGGGGGAGAGAGAAGGGGCCCACATGTATGTGTTTCTCAGATCTTAAAGACCATGCCCTAACGGCTTGTACCCTAAGGCCTTAGGTAAAAGGGTATGTGTTTCCCACTACAGAACACTCTTCTGGCTTCCTCAGAAACCAGACATGTGTTTGGTATACAAACATACATGTAGGCAAAACATTCTTGCCTACAAAACTAAAGTAAATAAATCATTTTTCTCCTGAGAAAGCTGGATCTGCCAGGAGTGGAGACTGAACTAAGCAATATTGGGTCAGTGGCACCATGGGACTGTCTGTTGCCTGCCCAGGGAGGGGATGGGAGTTGTGGAGAAGAAAGAATGACCTGATGTGGCAGGAGGGGGAAGGGACCTTGAATAAGAATATACAAGGATAGAAAGTGTGACTTCTTTGTTCATAATAATAATAATAATAATAATAATAATAAAAAGCATCCTTATGACAATTGAAGCGGGGCTTACTGTGTTCTGCCTCCACATGCATACTCTAGGCTAGCTGAACTGCAAGCTTCCAGCCAATTCTGGCTTTCCCTCCCATCTCTCTGTGGGAATTCTGGGATTATAGATGCACACTATCACACCTGGCATTTTATGATGGTTCCAGGGATCCAAACTCAGGTCTTCAGATGTGCATAACGCACAGACTCATCTACCTTATCCCCTATATAGTTTTGTTTCCTATTTAGTTTTGTTGAGTTCTTAGACTCTTAAGAAAATACAGAATAAATTACAAAGGACCAGGTATTTTTTGGGTGGTATTATTTACATAGTGTGACTTTTTCATATTCATGTATCACTTACCTAATATTTTTTGGTTAGTTCATTATTATTATTGGGAACAAGATCTCACGTAGCTTGTGGCCAGGGTGGTACTGTTACCTCCACCTTCTAAGTGCTGGGACCTTAGGCTGTTCATGTAGTGCTGGGGACTGAACCTTGAACTTTGTACATGGTAGGCTATAGTGGGATTATGTTCTTGTTCATTGTAAATATTTGTCCCTTCTACTGGTTTAATAAAAATGCTGATTGACGAAAGGCAGACAGGAAGTGTGGGCATAGCTACCAGACTAAGAAAACTCTGGAAACAGGAAGAACAGAGCAAAGATGCCAACAGATACAGAGAAAAGAAGACAACCATGCTGCTCTGAGAAAAGGTACCAAGCCACATGGCTAAACAGATTATTGGAAATAGACTGAGTTAAGATGAAAGAATTAGCCAGCAATATGCCTGAGCCATAGGTCAATCAGCATGAAAAAAAAAAAAAAAAAAAAAAGATCCCTGGCTCCCTAATGAACAATATGAAGACTTATTATTATATATACATGCTTGGCTGATAGCTTAGGCATGTTACTAACTAGCCATTACATCTTAAATTATCCTACATTTTTTACATATGTTGTAACAGATGGCAGTAGCTTTTTTTCAGCACAGCAAGTTCATCTTGCTTCTCACCTTGTCTCCTGAGGACTCTGACCTTTTTTATCCAGGCATGCTTTCTCCCTGCCTTAAGTCCCACCTAAGTTCTTCCTGCCTAGCTATTGCCACTAGCTCTTTATTAAATCAATGAAAGCAACACATCTTCACAATATACACCACGAATATACCTAGAGTATTCTACAGCACTCTATTTTTAGTAAGGGCATCTGATTTAGTTTGGTATCTACTATCACAACTGGATAACTTTTCTGTTTGAAATTAATGATTGAAAGAGCAAACTTAAAACTGAGTATTTGAAACTACTGTTGCATTATCCTGTATTCAAAATTGTAACCACCTTTGTATATATGTGATAGGCTCTGTGTGTATGTGTGTGTGTTCGTGTGTGTGTGTGTGTGTGTGTGTGTGTGTGTGTGTGTGTGTGTGTGGTGTACTGTGTAAGGCCATAGGTTCGCCTTGGATTACAGTACTCAGGAGCTATCTACCTTAGTGTATTGTTTTGTTTTGTTTTGTGATAGAGACCTTTTTGGTCTGGAGATTTTCGGGCAGGCTAGGTTCACCGGCCAAGGAGCCATAGACATCCATCTGTCTTTGCTTCCCAGGAATGAGATGATGGTACACACCATCACAGAGATTTTGACTGGGGCTCTGGAGATCACACTCAGATTCTTGAGCTTCTTTAATGAGCAGTTTACCAACTGAGCCATGTCCTTATCTCTTTCTAATCAACTTTTTAATCTAATGTCACACTTAACATTTCCAGCAGAAAACAAACAAGCAAATAAACAAACAAAAAACAATTAGTAAGATAGTTCAAAAACTTGCAGTCTGAGCAAGAGCAAACTGCATCTGAAGCAGTTCGAGAAGGAAAACAATCAGTGAAGTCTGCCTGGGACCTGAGGTTGTCAGTTTCTGGGGTGTGTGCTTTTGAAAAAGGGTTTATTCCTTAGTAATACATTTCCTTACAAATAAAAATCAGAAGCTCTAAACTCTCAGATGAGAGGGCTGTTCCTGGCTTGATTCAAACCATTATTTTTTTTTATCTTTATATTTTTTAAAGTTTTTTCCCATACCCACAACTGTTCCCACTCATTCCACTCCTCCCAGTCCTCCCTCAGTATTCCCCCACAAACACCTTCCCTTCCATTCCCAGGGAGATTAAGGAATCCTAAAGTGAGTCAGTTCAGTCTGGCATATCCAGCTGAGATAGGTCCAAGTCCCTCCCCTCAGTGTCAAGGCTGAGTAAGGTGTTCCTCTGTAGGGAATGGGCTCCCAGATGTTGGTTCATGCACCAGTAATATACTTTAGTTCTACTGCAAGAGGCCCCTCAAACAGCCCACACCATTAATCTGTCATCTTATTCAGAGGGTCAAACCATTATTTTTAATTATGCAAATATTATGTTGTTTTTAGGCCTCACTCTTCCTGTCTTATAAGGAAAGAACTTACAACAAAGCTTTCTTATCCCTTTTATTTGTATTATTCCAATGGATGTCTTTTGTAAGTATGTTTGCCTTATTAAAGGCCTTTCCTTCATAAAGAAAACCAGTTAAGCATCAAAATGTGTTTTGATTCAGGTGAAATTTGTTCAGATTACCACTTCTGAATATGAAACCTGATTAAACAGAGATGGAAGTTTTGCTAATTTCTTTTATGAACATCTCTATGGTATTAATCTTCTATAACATGATTGACTCCAACAATTTATCTTAGAGGTGTATTTTCAAAGTACCTCTCTTCCCTGGTATAATAATAGCACTAAGAAAGATGTAATGTGATGAAGTGAGGAGGCTGATGATGCGTGCCTGACTTCTTCTCTCCTCCCACCAAGAATGTTATTAAAAATTGCCATAGACTTCTGAAATGTGCCTATCTCCATTGGCAGCAGTCAGTATCTCTGAAATCTACTTCCTTGAGCTGTTCTGACATTCTTGACAGTCTTGATGGTGAAAGACAGGGAAATAAATATTCTCATTATGGGCTCTATTAGAAGCCATGCACACAGCAGTGCTCTGAGGAAGACAGACGCAGGCTGGAAATTTTCAAGAAAATAACAAAGAGGATCTTGAAGGTTGTAAGAGAGCATGTCAGACATCTATCTGTTTTGTCCAGTAGAGTTAATGATTATCTGATGAAATCTCTCCTCTATTCAGAAACCTCCCATGCAGACTGTAGTTACAATTTTCTCATGCTTTTTTGTCGCCTGGATAGTACCTAAAAGCTGGCAGAATTACCAAAAGCTACTGGACCTACTGAGCATTTTAGACTTAGCATATGGTATCCTAGTTTCAATTGTAACATATCACACAGGGTGAAGGAAATGACTCAGCCTCTTACTGTACCAGTGGGGTACTCAGTAATGCCATAAAATCCACTGCAAGGGATGCTGCTCATCCTGTTTCAAAAAGTGTGCATTGTCAGACCTTCATAAGGTAACACATAAATGAGCTGCTGATAATCTGTCTTGAGAAGCATGTATTTTTACTATGCTGTCAGTCAGTGTGGTAGTACTATTGTCATCTCAATATATGCATACGTATGTCCAACTTGATATATATAAATTCATATGTAAGTTATTACATAAACTTTACCATTAACTACGGTTACAGACACAGAAAAGGAAAAAGAAAAGAAAAGAAGAAATTAGTTTGGAGGATTTTGTGTGTTCTTAGGTGATCTTTTGTATTAGAAGCAGATATCACTGAATTCTGGAATGTTCCCTTTAATTCTGCCACCCTCTGTGTTATTTGGCACCAGGAATCTGTGACCTTTAGCCAAGTGCTTGTTAGATAAGATTAAAAATGAGGTGCTTTGTGATGTTTCTTTCTGATGTAATTAAGTCTCCAGATTATTCATCATTGAAATCCATCAACTATTTGTTGAGAGAGATTTGAGTCTGTTTTATGAGACCAAGGTCCTTGCAACTCAAAAGCAGCGATGATATCACCTGGGAATTTATAATAAGGGCAAAGTCTCAAATACCACACAGGGCCAGTCAAACCAAATCTTGCTTTTAATGAAGTCTCCCACTGTTCATATGCACACTGAAGTTTGAGAAACCCAGAGCTGCTTCTCTGGTTCCCACACACATACCTCTCTGGCCAAACATACACAGATAGCTTTAAAATCATCTAGGAAATCTATTATGGCTCTAAGTGGCCAACTATTTCTCAAGGATAATCTGATCCCATAAAACTGGAGTTGGGGCCCCAATATATCATTGTACAAAACGGTAGTTGACTCTGAGACAATACTAAATTTGAGATCCAATCACTTTTACTTATGTTCTATGAAACTATTGTAGAGCCAGCCTTGCTGGAGTGAAACCCTTTAATTCCACATGATCCAAGCTGAATTGCTGACATTCCTCATATGAAAAAATATATATATTTAGAGCTGGAGAGGTGGCTCAATGGGTAAAGTGATTCCTGTGTAAGCCAGAGGACCTAAACTTCAATCTCCAGTATAGTGGTATGTGTCCATAACTTCAACACTGAGTGGCAGAGATCCTGGAAGCTCACTGGCCAGCTAGTCCAGTCAAATGGAAGGTTTCTGGTTCACTGAAAGACAATGACTGAAAACATAAGGTAGAAAGTGATGTAAAGAGACACTTCAAGTCATTCTTCTGGATGTATACCCATGGAAAAATATACATGCAAGGGCATGCATATGCCACACACAAATTTTTCAAGACTTTAAAATAAAGTATGTACATATATAATCTCCTTAGATTTTATCTTTTCTTTTGGCCATAGACAAGGAAAATTAAAGACTAAGACTATCATTTCATAGGTATTCATTTATCTTCAGTAGTGTTTTATGACTGACCATCTTTTACTGAACTGCTGTCAATAAAAATCTGGCTTCCTGAAGTCTAAAAAAGAAACAAAATAAACTGATTCTGATACTAAAGTTGGTTTCATTTTAAAAACACTAGCTAGAAGATCTTTTCACACAGAGCACACCTTCAAAAAAGTTAGATTCCATTCTTAAGATATCTGACACATGAACTTTACAACAGAGCATCTGTGGAGTTCTTCATGGTGTTCATACTGCTTTAGTTATATTCTGTATCCTCTTGAATAATAACCTAGAAGAAGTAATCACATTCATTTTTATCAATAAGGAGGATAAAACAATGAAATTATATTGGGGCACACACTAGTCAGTGCCAGCATGACTGTAGACTAGGACACATTACCTTTTTATAGATGGCAAAATAGAAGTATGTGTTGTTTGGCCCATGACAAAAATTGTTGGGCTCATTCCCAAGCCATTTAAATCCAAATTTATTGGAGACACAGATCCTCTCTGGCATCCTGGCTAAATTTTAAAGTTCCATACATGATCTAATACATAGTCAGACTGGAAAACTGATGTCTGTATTTTATAAAAGTAATTCCTGACCCAGGAAAATCATTCTAGTGTAAGCCTCTCCAGGATTTTGTCAGTTCTCCTTGATCTGGACATATCCACATGGATTATACTCAGAACTCTAAAAGAATCAGCCTGCTGGACTGTGGCTATTGCAAGAAGACTATTCTGTAATCACTAAAGGACAGAATAACGATGGAAAAGTAGGACACCCATGTTGTAACCCTAGCTCTCTCCTATTGCCCTACTGTGGCCTTAGGCTGATTATGTAATTTCTCTGAACTGTATTTCCTCATATTAGCTTCTGTTACTATCCTCTCATACCTACTCAGCTTTTAGCACTAATATACCATCCCCAGGATTAGATTCATCCCGTTATGTGCTCAGTTCAAGCTAGGCTGACGTGTTTCTGAGCCAGGAGTAATCTTAATGTGCTAAAATGTAATATCCTCTGAATGCAAAATAACCACAAAAACATCTACATAGTCAAGCTTCCCAACTCTCCACTTTATTCCCTCTGCCTTCCCCATGCCTGGTCCTATTACTTGGTAATTTTTTTTTATAACTTTAGATGATCAAGTACAGCTTTATTTGCTTCAGTTATCAACACATTTAATTTTACTGTTTTAAGATTACCTCTTGTCTTCATGATTTACCCAGTGATAAACAACTGTACTATATCTCATTTTATTGGTGTGTGTGTGTGTGTGTGCATGTGTGTGTGAAATATGTGTACATGTGCACATGTGAAAGTCATGAGAAGATGTGGGTATCCTGGTGCATCACTTTTTGCCTTATTCCTTTGAACTAGGCTGGTGGCAAGAAAGTCAAAATGACCCTTTTGTCTTTGCCACCAGCAGTGCTTGGGTTACAGGTACAGGCATGGCCATCCCCAGCTTCTTATGCAGATGCTGAGATTATAAAATAACGTTATCATATTTGGGCAACAAGATCTCTCAGCTACTACCCTACATCCCAATTTAGTTCCATTCTAAAACTTGAACCATAACACCCTTTCTTTTGGTTGCAGTATTACTGATATCTATAGCATCTACTTATCACTTATTGAATCATACCACACATTAACATAAGCCTAACTGAATCTTGAATTTGAAGCCTTGTGATGTGAATAACTGATTACATTTCTCAGAAAGCAATTCTTCACCTTTTACCTATTTCGTCTCCTTTCAGTCAACTTTCAGGCTCTATCTTTTTCCCATAACTTGGCTTAAAGCATGACTCTCCATTCATCATACAGTATTAAGCCAGAAGAATGGAATCCACATTTGAATTATAAACTCAAATATTAATAGGATAGAGAGATACCAAAAAAGCCCATGATATTAATTCATACAACTAAAACTTAGAAGTAATAATTTTTTAATTTTATTTGTCCTTTTCATTTGCTTAAGCATGAAATCAATAAACTACTTTTAAAAAAACATATACAGTTCTTGACTTACCCTCTTGAAGCAAATTCTAAGCAGCTATATACTTTTCAGCTAAGTTTCCTGAATGATAGGGTTTACATCTATTATTAACAAAGTGATTTTCTCTGTTGTGGTTTCATTAAAATGCTGAGTTAGCCATTTTTTTTTCAGATTTGAAAGTTGCTCTCTCAGACGCAAAATGACAGCCGAGTTAAACTTGGCCGTAGTTGTCAGGAGGGATAAGGTCAATGTTCTTTGTTATGTTTGCATTTTTTATTTGCTCTGTGTAGATTCTGTTTTATTTTCTTGGGGGGGGGAAGAGGCATTATGTGGACATAAAAGGAGTGAAGATATTCTTACATTCTCTCTCTCTCTCTCTCTCTCTCTCTCTCTCTCTCTCTCTCTCTCTCTCTCTCTCTTACTGGCAATTCCACCTTATTCTTTGCACATGCTAAACTACCTGCTCTGTCACTGAGTTATATTGCCAGCCTCAGAGATATTTTAAATAATCTAAAGTATTTGAATAATGCTGAATTATTTTTAAACAGAGTAAAGAATATTGTCTTCCATTTATTTTTATGACATTTAGAATTGAGAAAAATGTGAGATTTTTAAGTGATTATGATGCTAACAATTAGTTAATGTCATGAAAGCTGTAAGGAAACCACACAAAGTGTTAAATTATGTTCTTTTTATGATCATAATAGAATCAAAGCTAAATGTGTATGTAGGCCAGAATATAGGAATGTTCAACAACCTACTTTGTCTCATCAGTGTGGCATATGGGTGTGTGTGTGTGTGTGTATGTGTGTGTGTGTGTGTGTATGTGTGTGCATGTGTAGAAATGGGGGATATACCCATATGTAGTCAAATATAAAAACATTTAAATTACAAGTGTTTAAATAATGACCTTTTATACAATTTTTGAATAAGTACATCACCAGTTACCCTTATGTTATTAAACAACGATGAAGATCCATTTCTTCAAACATTTAACTGTCATTTTTTCTTTGTCATTTGTGGGTTTTATTTGTACAGTTCCTCATGAAGTTACATCTGAGATAAGTGTATATGAAAATATTACAAGGGTAAAATTAGGCAATATATTAACTATGGTTCTTCAGGAGAAGGCTTACAGTGTTTCAGGTTGTGATTTATTTTCAGGACAGAGTTGACTCTGAATATCACTTTGTTCATCTGCATTGATGTTTGTATTTCTAGTGTGAGCAGTTTATGCAAAGGTAGATATATTCAGACAAATTTTAAATACATTTGTGCAAGTTACTATTGTTTTGCTGATGCGATTTGCTTATTTGATGCTAAATAATGCTACTGTAAATAAAGAATCTATTGTTACTGCATAATTTAATAAATTTCAATGCCTTCAGGTTTAGAAAAAATGACCTTAAAATCATGCTCCCTTGTTGCACATCTGCCCTCTAAGGCAGCTGTTTGATCTCTATTTTATGTCAACTGGACAGTGATTTCCTTCAGAGCTTGCTTAACACCTAAAAAAATTAAAATCACAGCTGGCCAATAAGTTAAGGTAGAGTTATTGGAGATGAATGATGCAGAAGATGCTTTTTCATTATGAAAAAATAATGGGTGCTTGTCATGTGGACTCAGATCCCTGCCATGGTATTATAATACTACTCTAGTACCATTCCTTAAGGAGGAAGAAGATCAATCAAACCTTGGTAAACCATGCTAACAGTATAATCTCTGTGCAATATGCATCTTATCCTCATTTCTAGTTCTAAACAAGAGAATTTTACATATCATTTTAAAGGGCTAGGCATTTTAATTCACTGACAAGTGAGAGATTTACACTAGCCATAAGAACTACACATATCATAATTGGCATTCAGTATCATTTAAAATGATATTGAATAAACTTAAGAAAATATATGTCAAAACTTTTCTACCTTTTTGCTCCTCCTTTTTTTGTTTTGTATAAATGTCTTTTATTGGAAAGAAAACAAGGATCCTATTAAATGAATAATTGCCTCAATATCCACTTTCTCTCTTTGACAATTACCATGTACTTTAATTACAGGCATATTTAAAATGTTTGGTGGATATATAGTTAAGTTAAAGTTTGAATGCTTTTATTTTCATTTCAGACATAACTCTCTGCAAAAAAAATCTCAAAGAGATTATCTCTAGTTTAATTTTTTAGAACTCCAAGCCCATTATCAATTATAAAAGGACCAAACACATATATACTAAAGGAAAATAGTAATTTCTAAAGTAACATTTTAACTTGAAGAGCCAACAAACTGATAATTTCATGAAGGTCTACTACATACCAAAGTTTCTTATGTGGATCTTCTCATCCTAGAAAGCAGGGAAGGGTGATACTGTTTTGAAGCACAGGTGCTAGTTGGGACTTGAAGAATCTGGAGAGTTACAGAGAAATCCGTGGAACGTGAAAACATGCTATGTTTCCAGGAGAGTGCTACCAGGGCTGAGCCAGCTAGAACAGAACAAATGATCAACACTGATCTTTCAACAACAGGAAGCTGACTGAGCATCTCTAAATAACCAATGCACATTCACAGCAGGATCTGTGGCAACCATTCCTGTTTTAATGCTTGCTGGAAATAGACCCTGTGACTCTCAGCTGTAAAAACAAGAAAAAGAAAGAGCAAAGAGAAAGAAAGAAAGAAAGAAAGAAAGAAAGAAAGAAAGAAAGAAAGAAAGAAAGAAAGAAAAAAGAAAAGAAGAACACAAAAAATGAGCATTTTCTTGGTGACATTTCCAACAATAAACTGATATTTTCAGGTCATTGTATCATGATGTTCAGTGATTTACAGGGTGAAAATTTGTTGGCTGAGTTATAGAAGTTCAGAAATAATCTCTGGGCAAGTGCTCAAAGATTGTGTTTTTCATAGTCAAATATCTTAATCATGGGAATCTTAGGCACAAATATGAATTTAACCAATATTCTTAATTATTAAATTTTGGTTGAAACACAAAGATTTCAGTGTGACATTTTCACATGTAAATATCATTTATCATTATATTTATTTTTGAATGTTTTAAATCTTCCTTGTATTATTTTTCTGATATCTGGGAAGAAAATTAGTTTTGTAGACAAACTTAAAGACTTAAAAAAAACATCCATTTGTGTGGTGATATTTTGTCTGTGCTCTAACAAATGAGGAGAGCCTGAAGATCTGAGTGCAGAGCCAGTCTTTAGTTAATCATAGAGGCTAGGCAGTGGTAGCACACACCTTCAATCCCAGCATTTGAGAAGAAGAAGTAGGAAGATCTGGAGTTCAAGGTCACCCTGGGCTACAGGAGATTGAATCTGTCCAAAAGAGCCAGTCAATAGGGGTGGCTCATATGTCTAATCCCAGCACTAGGGAGGTGAAGACAGGATGACATCCCATTCACTCCGAGGAGTCTTGGAGACAGGATCTTTTCTTTTTCACCTGAGGAGTTGGTAAAATGAGAAGTAGCTGTGGCTTGTTTCTTAATCTTTCAGCATTTACTCCAATGTCTAGTTCCAGGTTTTTATTGTTAAGACTCACTAGGATTCCTGCTACATATTTGAGCAAATGACTTTAATATTATATATAAGATGATATATTGACACAAATAGTAAAGGTAGCATAATGCCTTATGATTATATATCATGTCTGAATACTTGTTTTAGAAATTTATTTGATTAACTGGCCATATATCAAGAACAAACATAACGTGTAAGGAAAGTTTTGAGACAGGGTCTCAAAATATATCCCTGGCTGACCTTGAATTAGCAGTCTTCCTACTTCAGCTTTCTAAGTTAGGGCCTACGGGCATGCCAACAGAGTTCGCTGCAAACAGCTCATTTGAGTTAACCATTTTGGTTTGTGATTTTGACAATTATTTATATGTAGAATGAATAGAAGATTCCAAATAAAGTGCAGTGTTATAAAGGGACCAACATTCTGGGAATTATAAGCTATGTTAGGCCTTTAATTCAGAGCCTGACTTTGAGAATAATCATAACATCTCAGATAGATACTGACTATTCACAAAACAACATGTATCCATTTCACACTGAGCCAAGAAAACTCATCCCTTCTCTCACTGTAACTTACCCCGTTTTTCTCACATTAGTAGTGCAGATTAACACATTATCACAATCTTCACTGTCAAAATGAACCCCTGGAAAAGGGGATGTGTCATAATAATACTCTACAGGAATTTATGAATTCATATGGCAGACTCAGCTGGAAAGGTAGTTATAGTAGATAATGTAGTGTTTTAGATGAAGTCAGGCATATTCTGGTTTGTATAGCTTTGGATGGCCATTTTAACAATATCTGCAAGTGGCTGAAGAGATGGTTTAACACTAAGAGCACCTGATGCTCTTGCCCAGGATCTGGGTTCAGTTCCCAGCACCCACACTGTGGTTTGCTACCATGAATGACTTCAGTTATGCCCTCCATAGGCACCAGACATGCATACCTTCTACATACCTACATGCAGGCAGGCAAAACAATCAGACACATAAATAAAAAATATTCAAAGGATCTGCACTTTCTGAAGCAACTTGAAATGCACACACTATTTCATTCCTTCAGGACAACTCACCATCCAGGGAAATCCTAAGTAACATTACCATACTTCCGCTGTAAGTGCTTGAAGCCCAGTGTGCGATACTTTACACTGAGGAGGGGATAATGTTCAAAAGATAAATAATTCTAAAAACAAAATGAAGGTTATTTAGCTACCATATTTATTTCTTTTATGTGCCCACTAGTTATGTCCCCACTAATAACAAATGTAGGCAGATATGGCACCTTTAAGTCCTTTTCTAGGTATGGGATGTGTGACCTAAATTTTTTCAAACATAAAACTTTAGCTTATTTTAAGTTCAATGTGATATGATAGAGCATATAAATTATGAGTTCAAAGGTGAAGAGGTTAAAGTACCTTACTGAGTTAAAATATGAGACTTTGGCAGAACCCATCGGATACCAGACATATAGAAGACACAGCACATATAAAACTAAGCAACATAGAATGGTCCCTCATGCTCTGCTATATACGAAGTTGATATATTGAGATATTTGCTCTTGGTTGTCAGAGGGAAGAGGGGGAAAAAGGGAGGTTCCTGAGTGTTGTAAATACAATGTATACTGTAGTGACAGTGCTTCCTGTAGGAAGATGTACAAATCTTAAATCTCAAGTTTAAGAAGGTAGATGGAAAAAGAATAAATGAACTAACAGTATGTAAGGCTTAGGGTTAGGGTTAGGGTTAGGGTTACTTGAGTAGGTAGGCTGTTATAAAGAGGTTGACACTGAGGATTGTAAAGATGGCTTCTTCATGACAAGCATGTGCTGCTCTTGCAAAAAACCCTTGTTTGCTTCCCAGCACCAAGATCAAGTAACTCATGCCCACCTGTAGCACCAAACCAAAGGAGCTCAATGTTGTGTTTTAGCCTCCATGGGCACCTGAACACTCTCTCTCTCTCTCTCTCTCTCTCTCTCTCTCTCTCTCGCTCTCTCGCTCTCTCGCTCTCTCGCTCTCACACACACACATTACACACATTACAAATACCAAACCATTTTCAAAAACTCTCTCTCACACACTACACACATACACATTACACACACACACTACACACACACACTAGACACACACACTAGACACACACATTACACATACGTACATTACACACATTACAAATACCAAACCATTTTCAAAAACTCTCTCTCTCTCTCTCTCTCTCTCTCTCTCTCTCTCTCTCTCTCTCTCTTGCACACACACACACATTAATTACAAACACACACATTACACACACACACTAGACACACACATTACACATACGTACATTACACACATTACAAATACCAAACCATTTTCAAACTCTCTCTCTCTCTCTCTCTCTCTCTCTCTCTCTCTCTCTCGCACACACACACACATTACAAGCACACACATTACACACACACATTACACACACATACATTACACACATCACAAATACCAAACTATTTTCAAACTCTCTCTCTCTCACACACACACACACACACATTACCCACACACACACATTACAAATACCAAATCATTTTTAAAAACTGTCATAGAATAATAGGATGGGACTTAAGGTATGTGTTGTGGTTTGCTCTAAAAGGAAGCTATGGAACAGTATAAAATAGCATACCATGACTTATCTTACCAAGTCACTAATAGCCAGACAATAGTAATTTAGAAACAGAAAATAGCTATCAAACTACTTTAAAATTAGGATCTAACAAGGGGATTCTGACAATTCAATGCAGTCACTCTGAAGAAGCAAAGGGCATGTCCTCTGATGGTTCAAGAACAAAAGACCTAGATATAACTATAATGTGTTAATGTAACAAATTAAAAAAAGAGTTAATTTTTAAAATTCATTGCAACTTTAGGAGATATTCTATGGTTTAAAAAAAGAAAAAGGAAAGGGGTGAGTCTATTCAGTCTGGCATACGCAGTTGAGGTAGGACCAAGCCTCTCCCTCCAGTATCAAAACTGAACAAGGTGTTCCTCTGTAGGAAATAGGCTCCAAGAAGCCAGTTGATGCACCAGGAATAAATTCATGTCCCACTGCCAGAGGACCCACAAACTGCTCATGCCTTTTGACTGCCATTCACATTCAGAGGGCCTAGCTCAGTTCAATGCAGGTTCCCTAGCTCTCATATTAGTGAGCTCCCAATAGCTTAGGGCAGCTGTCTCTGTGGGTTTACTCATTATGATCTTGACTCCCTTTTCTCATATAATCTTTCCTCCCTTTCTTCAGATGGACTGGAAGCTTCCTCCAGTGCTAGTTATAGACTCACCCCAGGATTCCTTACACTCTCTGAGAAATGGATGTAGATATTGGGGTTGGGGAGGCTGAAGGAGAACAAGAAAGAGGGGAGGGAGGGGGAACAGTGGTGAGTATGTTTTAAATTTTTTAAATAAAAATATTATAAAAAGAAAATATGAGATATTGACTAAGGATACAAAACAAAACCAAGAATTGCATGTTAAGAGGGTGATACCAGAAAATACAAGGTGACTGAAAAATTCATCCCTGTTGTATTTTCAACCAAGCACAAAAACAAGTACTCTATAAAAGAAAAAAGATGCTAATGTAAAGAGCATGTAATGTAGATTAAGGCTTAAAAGAAGCTGACGAAGATTAGAAGGAATTAAAGTCTGCAGTGCAGAGTCAGTAAAAATCTAAATGAACATTACAGAAAATTGAATTAGTGATAAGCATGACTTACTAGATAAGTTTTTAATACAGAATTCAGTATGGAAGTATAATGATCAGAAACTTTATAAATATGGAAATAGGGGAATAAAGTTACAATTTATATGTAATGAAAGTAATTGATAAAGGCAAACACTCAGCATATACATGGTACCCTGATATTTAATGCCTTGGCCTACTTAATATTCTATTGCAGTTTGTCCCCACTTTGAGTAGTGAATCAGAGTACTTTCTTTTTTCAGAGAGTGTGTAACACTATGATATTTATTTTAATAAATAGGAAAAAGTTCCAGGAATATGGAAAAATACAAACAGATATGTATTTCAACTTTACAAAACAGGAAAATCAACTAAGTAATGAACTAGAGACATAGTCTAATGGTAGAATTCCTCCCTAGCATGCACGAAACCCACAGTACGAGTGCCAGAACCATTAAAAAAGAGTAATAGGTATTATAACCAGAGAAAAATAAGGGTAAACAAAAGAAAGCATGAACGAAAAGCTATACAAAAAATTAGTACAGGCAGATCTCTATATACCTTATGACAATATAGCTAAGCATTTAATTTCTATATTGAATATACCAAGCTCAGAATTGAGTATATGTATGTTCTTACTAAAAGGGGAAGATATAAAATACCTATCTGTGTGTATGAGTGTATGTGTGTGCTTGTGTGTGTTTGTGTGTGTATTTTAAATCATTTTATTCACCCATTATCTTTCAATGAAAAACACAATGTTATGGCTTAAAGTCCATTAATGAGTGAGTACATCCCCTGCTTATCCTTCTGCTTATGCTGAGACATTGCTCAGGAGGATATTCTCCAAATTCATCCATTCGCC
This sequence comes from Sigmodon hispidus, assembly GCA_004025045.1. Classification (NCBI taxonomy): domain Eukaryota; kingdom Metazoa; phylum Chordata; class Mammalia; order Rodentia; family Cricetidae; genus Sigmodon; species Sigmodon hispidus. The sequence goes on along the minus strand of PVIH01001290.1, from coordinate 221,934 downwards.
TACAAATTTTAGTATAACATTTTTTTCTTACTGCTGAAGAATACTCCATTGTGTAAGTGTACCACAGCTTGTTAATCCATTCTTCAGTTCAGGGGCATCTAGGTTGTTTCCAGGATCTTGCTATTACAAATAATGCTGCTATGAACATAGTTGAGCTAATGCTTTTGGGATGGGAATGTGTGTCTTTAGGGTATATACCCAATAGTGGTATTCCTGGATCCTTGAGGAGATTGATCCCCAGTTTCCTGAGAAACCACCATACTGCATTCCAGAGTGGCTGAACAAGTTTACACTCCCATCAACAATGGAGGAGTGTTCCCCTTGCTCCCCATTTTTTCCAGCATAGGCTGTCATCTGTGTCTTTGATCTGAGCCATTCTGATAGGTGTAAGGTGGTATCTCAAAGTTGTTTTGATTTGCATTTCTCTGATGGCTAAAGATGTTGAGCATTTTTTCATGTGTTTTTCAGTCATTTGTAATTCTTCTGCTGAGAATTCCCTTTTTAGTTCTGAATCCCATTTTTTATTGGGTTATTCAGGGTTTTAGACTCTAGTTTCTTGAGTTCTCTATATATCTTAGAGATCAGTCCTCTGTCACTTGTAGGACTGGTGAAAATCTTTTCCCATTCTGTAGGCTGTTGTTTTGACCTATTGACTGTGTCCTAGGCTTTACAGAAGCTTCTCAGTTTCCGGAGGTCCCACTTATTGATTGTTGGTCTTAGTGTCTGTGCTACTGGTGTTATATTTAGGAAGTAATCACCTATGCCAGAGCGTTGGAGAGTATTTCCCACTTTCTTTTCTATCAACTTCAGTGTATATGGTTTTATATTGAGGTCTTTGATCCACTTGAATTTGAGTTTTGTGCAGGGTGATAGGCATGGATCCATTTGCATTTTTCTACATTCTACCATCGCCATATGGCAACACAATTTGTTGAAGATACTATCTTTCTTCCATTGAGTATTTTTTACTTCTTTGTCAAAAATCAGGTATTCATAGGTGTGTGGGTTAATGTGTGGGTCTTCAAATCGATTCCATTGATCCACAAGTCTATTTTTATGCCAGTATCAGGCTATTTTTAATACTGTAGCTCTATAGTATAACTTGAAGTCAGGGATGGTGATACCTCCTGACGTTTTTTGTTGAGCAAATTGTTTTGGCAATCTTGGCTTTCCTGTTATTCCAAATATAATTGTGTATTGTTCTTTCAAGGTCTGTAAAAGATTGTGTTGGGATTTTGATGGGAATTGCATTGGATCTGCAGATTGCTTTTGGTAGGATTACCATTTTTACTATGCTCATCCTACCTATCCAGGAGCATGGGAGGTCTTTCCATTTTCTGATATCCTATTCAATTTATTTCTTCAGTAATTTAAAGTTTTTGTCAAACAGATCTGTTACTTTTTTGCTATAGTACACCAAGGTATTTAATGCTATTTGCAGCTATTATAAAGGGTGATGTTTCCCTTATTTCTTTTTCAGCCTGTTTGACTTTAGTGTATAGGAGACGTACTGATTTTTTTTTTTTTTTTAGTTAATCTTGTATCCTGCTACATTGCTGAAGGAGTTTATCAGCTGTAGAAGTTTCCTCGTAGAATTTTGTGGGTCACTTAGGTATACAATCATATCATCTCCAAATAGAGATAGTTTCATACCTTTTCTACTAACAACAGATTGTAAAAAGAAATGATGAAATTATAAATGAATTCCTCCAGTATAAAAACATTTAATTATTAGACAGGAATTTCCCTATAACAAAATGAATAACCACCCTAAGTGTCATCACTGAATCTACATCCAACAACGAATAGAATTGGAGGCAAAGATATATGGCTGAGCACTGGGCTGAGTCCTGATCCAACTGAGAGCAAGGGAGGAGAGTCTGTATGAGCAATGAGCTAGGGATTATGAGGAAAATTTTCACTATGATGGCTGGTTGGAGCTCTGGAGAACTCACTGAATCAAGAAAAGCCACTGAGGAACCTTCAAGGAAAGGAACTAGGCCTTCCAAGGATAGACAACTGTCCACTGACATGTGCAGTATGTGGAGCCTCGAGGGGTAGGATCAGAGCCCATTCCCTTAAGAGGACAACCTAACCCAGTCCTGATATTAGATGAGGAAATTCGACTTGCCTGGAGTGGATGTGCCATGCTGAGCTAACCCACCTTGGGACTTCTTGCCTTTTGGAGAGAACAGATGGGGATGGGGGAGGCTGAAGATTGACTAGGAGGGATTGGGAGGAGGGAGCATGGGGATACATGGATTAAAAGGACATTATTTTATAGATAAAAAGTGTATTCTTTTTTAAAAAAAAAATAGTTTTGTGCCAAAACTCTAACCACCATGATGACATTCTATTTGCATTTATTTATTAGAACATAGGATCTGAAAGATGAAACTACTAACAGATATAAAAAGAGGCATTTCTAGAGCATACTTGTTATTCAGTTTGGTTGACCAAGTAAATAAAGCTATGAAGAACTTTAATATCACGATGCTTTCCCTTTCTAATGTAATGCATATGGGCTGATTTAATTTTTTCTACTTGCATGATACTGGGGCTGAAGCTGGGATGCTGCGCAATTGGGTCAACAACTGAGAATAGCCGCAGCCTCGTTTACTACTTGCTTTTCTACTGCCTCCGTAATTCTTACAGCAACTGGTTTCATATTCAAGTAAAACTGAACAAAATTAAAATCATGTTTAATTAGGATTAGTTTTTCGATAATGTAATTAAATAAACAACTATTTCGATATGTGTTCCATAGGACAGCCACAACATGCTACAAACAAGCCAACCTGTGTAAATTTCAATACATGTTTTTATCATCTAAAGTGTCAAAGAAAAAAAATGTTTCAAACATGACATAAATGAGAATATATGTATCTATACTTGAAAAATGTATGAGATGTTTATGCTGGGGTGATCTGGTCTCCTAAAATTCATTGTTAAGAACAGTTTGTTGCCACCCCAGGGATAGTCAGTGTTGATTCAGGTGAAACTGATCTGGCTGGCTAGTCAGGTACCACTTTATCCTTAGGAGCTCCATTTGCATCCCTTTGGTTCTTCCTGAAGCTACTTGGTAGAAGATAATGACTTTCCCTGAATACCAGAGGACTAGTTTTTAGTCAATGGAATACAAGTAGATGTGTTCCCTGGCTAGACTCTCAAGAAATCAAAATCTGTAACAAGTATTTACCTAATAAAGGTTTTAAAAAATCACAAACCCAAGAGACATGAAATAAAAGACAAATTTGTCAAATTAGAAACAGTACACATGAGATGTTCCAGAAAATCTTTGAGAGAGACAGAAAAAATATACCTAAGACAATTCTCTCAAAATAAAATCCAGAACACAAAATATATACAAACTCACAACATCAGGATTAAAAAGAAAGAACAATTTTGTAGAAAAAAAAACTTAAAATCTAAAGAAACCTACAAAGAATCCAGTGACCATTTGACCATCTGGATAAAGTAAACAATCTACTAATGCTGAGTCCGGAGAATGAGACTAGACCAATAATCATGAAATGAGCTACAAGTTTCAAAGGATTTGCTTTTTCCAAGTGTTCTAGAAAATTTTTATAAGAAAGATCTTTCAAATTTAGCAGTGATTCCTTTGCCAAACAATTTGTGTCAGAGCAAAGACAAGATGAAACAGACAAATCAGAGGCTTATCATGTGAAACTAGATGAATCCTGGCATCTGATGTCACATGTGAATGTTAGGAACACACTGTAGACATGTCAGGCAATATTTTAAACACTTTACAAACACTGAGAATCCATCTTAGAGGTGGAAAGAAGTCCCTGAAATATTAGCCAAATATGATTATGATATTCCCCAGCAATTTTGGTAGATGAAGGGGAGGGGGAGGCAGGAGGAGAGGAAAAAGAGGAGGCTGTGATCAGGATGGAAGTTGTGTGTGTGTGTGTGTGTGTGTGTGTGTGTATAAGGGGCGACAGAATTTTGGAAGTTCAAATAACTTAAAACAAGCATCCTCTTCCTACCATTAAAAGCATAAAAACAAAATTATAAATTAAAACTTAAAATAGGTGCTGGAGTGCTGGCAGAGTGCATAAAGCACTTACTGTATAAGTCTTTGTAGGACTTTGGTTCCACAGTGGGCATGCAAAACCCCAGAAAGGAGTAAGTAGTGGTCCTCTGTAGCTCCAGGACTCAGGATTCCCAAGACTGTGTAGCTGAACTGACAAGGTAAGAGTTTATTTAAGAGACCCTGTATCTCAGTAAATGCAGAAGAGAAACATCAAGGAAGATACTTTATGTTAACTTTGGGCCTCCACATGAACACACACACACACATACACACACACAAAGCATACACAAACATGAGCATATGTGTGGACACAAACATACTTAATACTAAGAAACTTTAAGCATCATGAAAAGTAAAAAAAGAAATACTCCTATGATCTGTTGAATATAAGTGAATCCCACAGTTATTAGCGGGCATAGGAACAAAAAGAATGGAAGAAAGGATAATTCACAGGGTTTCATTATACCATGATTTCTACTGTGTTATTTTTATATGTCAAAATGTTTTCATTTCTAAAGTCTTCTTATAATATATTTGAATCAAGAATCTTAAGCCTGCAGGATGAGGTTTGGCGTGGCCTTTTAGTATTTATTCTGTCTCTTAAAATTAATTCAATTTTTAAAAAGCAACAAACAAACAAAAACAAACAGCACATCTTAGCACTAGCCTCTGCCCAGTGACTGGGCACACTGGTCTATAAGTTGTATAGCTTTTTACTGCCTTTTTTTTTCAGTCAAAAATCATACTCTCTGTATATCCAAGTTAATGTAGCTGTCCTTGCTCCCTTGGCTTGGGAGGTAGATATCCCTGAAAAGGCCTGGATTGGCAGTATTCCACTTTGATTCTGCCTGGAGCTGTTCAGAATCTCTGGAACCAGTGTTCAGTGAGGTACATTAAATCAGCACTCAGCAGTTCTCAGATAGCTTGTCTTCCTGTGTTGAATCATGCCCCCCCCACACACACACACATACATATCCTCATTCCCTGATGATGACACAGTCCAGTAGCTTCTGGATGAGTGCATGATGCTGAGGCCACTGGTTCATTTTCAGGTTAGGAGACTTAAATTTTAGTTAGCAGAACTCTATTGTCTTTTTTCCTACTTAACTGGGTGTGGGGAGAGATATGAAGTTTGTCACTATTGTCACTATAAATCAACCAATGAAACAAAAAGGGAAGACAGTACAGTCACTTGATTGAAATACTGCAAACAGGTATCATCTGAAGTATGTAGTGTCTGAGTTAATAGGACATAGCTTTCTATATTTGCTTTCCACTGGACAATTTTCAAGTTCCAACAAAACTTCAGGTACCCAGCAGCAGTCTTGAAGAGCAGAAAACACAATTAACACAAGTTTTCTCAACTTGTACCAACATTCCAGAGAGCATGGGAACAGTCAAGAATTAAGTGTCGAACACAGAGGGTCAGGGCTCAAGTGTGCGATCCTGGGCTCTTCTCTCAGTGTTCCAACCAAGAAAGGCTCTGCTGAAGAAGCCTAGCAAAAAACACTCTACCATTAAGCACCTTGTATAACCACTCCAGTTTGGATCTCAGAGCAGATCCCATAAGCTTAAAGTACATAAGCTCTACTGAAATGACAATGAGCAGGCTTGTTAAAGAAGCAAAGACAGTAGGAGTAACATTAATCCTCCTAATTCTAGCTCACAAGTATCTTTAAACAGAGTTATGGTCACCCTATTTCATGTACCATACTGCATTCTCATTCCATTCCAAAAGAAACCAATATTGACAATGTAAATGGATTATCATAAAGCAAAAGCAAATGAACAGAAGCACCCTTTGTTATTGTAGATAGGAGAAATAATAAAGTTTTGAGTCTGTTGACAGACTGATAGGATGTGTTTGCCTTTGAGACACTATGCTTTACGTAGAAAAAGAAAAAAAAAGCAGTTTGGGTGTTGATCCAGGAATATGTAATTTATGCGTGGCTCATGTAAGCTGTTACCTCTTAATCACCCAGGAGCCCCAGATCTTGAAGGGAACTAATGATCCCCTGCTGACTACCTGCTCTACTTGTAGTTCTGCCTTCAACACATCTGTCAGCACTGCTTCCCAAGGGGACTGTGAGCAAGTTGGAAAGTCTGACATTGTGCATTAACTGTCTGAGATGTTCTCCATTAATAATGGGCTGTTCCTCCGTAAGCCATGAATCCCCACCCCAAACACCCATGCTTCTCCTTTTATGTGCCACTGGGCTTGTCAGCTGAGAGACAGCCAGAGAAGAGGCATCTGGCATCTATAACTCATAGTGGGTTCATAAAATCTAAACCAGAAATATTCTCTCAAATGATATACCTGGAAATGTTAAGTGATGAGTGAGTGTCAGACTAATGACATGCTCTCCCTAGTTAGTGACAGTTTATATATACATATATATACATATATATTACATATACACGGTGCCACACATTCCCTAAATTCTTATTTAATAGATGGTTTTCTAATTTTTATGTTGGATCACTGGAGAGAGAGCCCAATTATTTTGAAAGCATTAATTCTGAGAAGGAATTGTCTCATGATATGACAACTAACTATAATGTCAGCATCTATTTCCCAATTAATGGTTTAAAGGAATTCTCTGAAGTAAATCAAAAGTGCTTCTGTGACTCAGTCAGGATTATTAATTATCAATTTATATTAGATACAAGTAAAAGTAAGAGAGGATTGGGGGCTAGAAAAGGAAATGTTAAAGTTCACTAAAGAAAATAGTGTTCCCCTTTGGTTAAAAAAAAAAACAACACAGGAGAAAGAACAAAAAGAGAGAGAAGAGGAAAGAGAAGGAAAGAGGAAAGTTGCTAAAAACTATTAGAAAAGATTCTGCATATGAATGTTTAAATCTCCAAAGCTCATAAATACTGCAGTTCATTGCTTCTTTTGACATGTCTCTTGTGAAATTACCATAGAAAATCCGAATCCAAGATAGGACTCTAAAAATTTCAGAGACCACACTGAGGCTGAATCAAAGCAAGGCAGATATGAGATGATACAGAATAGAGAAGAGTGAGAAGGTCTAGTTAGCATAAATTTTATCAAAGGGGGAATAGCAAGTTGTCATCATGAACCCAAGGGTTCTGTCTTACTAGATCATCAAATGAATTTGATTACCCTGTGTCATACTTGGCTTCTGATTCACTGAACATCAAGACAGTGTGTTACAATAGAATAGGCAGATGTTGGCGCTCAGTAGGAGACTCTTTGTCCCAAAAGTGATAGAAGACCATTTTTTTTTTTTATTTTGTTTTTCCATGTGTTGTCTCAGGAACACTTAAATACCAAATTCAAATTAACAAAGGTGTGTGTGGAACTTTCTAACTTAGAAGATGCTCACATCAAAAAAAAAATATTTCTTGCAACATTTTTATAGACTTACATTCTAGAGTTGACAGGAAAAGCCTAGAGGCAAAGGTCACTGCTCTCTGAGAAACAAGTGTAGTTACTTTTTACTGGATGCCAGGTATAAGGGTCATTTTTACCATAACATCTTTTCCTGCTCACAGAGCTAACAATCTACCTCGTAAGAGTCCCAAATATCAAACCCAAAAAAGATAGCCCATGATAGCTTTGTCCCTAAAAAAAAAAAGTGTTACACACTACACTGGCAAGTAAGCTCTTATCATTCTTTTTTTTCCTTTTATTTTATATCTGTTCCATTTCTTTCATTTTTTTCTCTAAAAAGAATTGAGCTCATGATGAAAACTGAAAGCAAACTCTATCCATTGAATTGGTGTTTTCGAATATGAATATCTAAGTTTTTCGGAAATATTTTAAGGTGAGAAATTTTCTGACTGGTTTCATTTTCTCTATCCTTCACTCAATTTCATGTCAAGACTAATGGTCTCCATTCCAGGGCCTAACTTTGCTTTATATCTATTCTTTGCATCATCATCTGAATATCATAAAGGCCTGACTTGCATTTATATAATGTGTCTTAGAATTACATAACCCTTTACTCTAGTTTTATTGTTTAAACCATGGCAACTGGCACAATTTATATTAAATCATAAAATTGTAAGTGTTAGATTCAGCTTTGTATACAAAGTATGTTACTTCTAGTTATTATACCAAGAACTATTTGTATAATTTGTCTAAAAAAAACTCTCACTGCATAAATTTTTTAATTGTTAAGTTGTTGTAGTATATCTCTGGGCTGGACTTTCTGGTCTAGCCCACAGATTCAGTCCCAATCTCAGCCCTGCATAGCGTCAAATAATCATACACAGGTTTATATTATTTTTATGCTGATTGGCCTAGGGCCCAGACATATAACTTGCTAGCTCTTTAGTCTTAAACTAACCTATCTTTCTTATCCTATTCAGCTCGGTACCTTTTCTCAGCAGCATTTCCTCTGCATCTCTTGGCAGCTCTAGTGACTCTCTGGCATCTGTCTCTGCTCTGAAATGTTCTCAGAGTTTCCTTAGTCTGGTAGCCCTGCCCATACATGATGTCTGCCTTTGGCCAGTCAGTGCTTTTTATTAAACCAGGAGTCAGGACAATTATTTACAATGAAACAGAATACAATCCCCCTACATTAAGTATTTGCAATCTTTAGTAAGAATAGTAAAGAGTAGTAGAATAATGATTCTACGGTTTTCCTGCAAATGAGATATTTCTTGTATTTGTGCTTTGTGATAAGGAGACTGCTTGGCTTCCTAATACTCTTCTATTCTACATTTGCATGCAGAGCCAGCAGTAAAATTAATTAATTCATACTCCAAGACTTTTCAAATCTATAAATGATTGACAATTATCTAATTGTCATTAGATTTCCAACACAGACCCTAAAGAAGAAATGCTGACTCAAATGGGATTCAGGACAGCTCACTTGCTCTTGTTACCTTTGCTCAAAGAATGTGAGCCAAAAAAGTTATCTCTGGGAGCTCAAAAGAGATTTATATAAAATCACTGTTCTTTCATGAAATTTCTGTTCTATTCCTAGCACTCTCATAAGCCTGTAATTCTAGTTTCATGGATTCTGACACCCTTTTCTGGACCCCTAAGAACACTTTCACATACATGGTACATACACATACATAGAAATTAATGATGTTTTGAGGTTACTTTTGAGAAGACTCTGCCTTTGCCTCAGTTTTCCAGAACATGGGTAGGTTCACATACAGTTCATGTAAGTCCACTATACTTATTGTGTGTGATTCTACTCTCAACTGAGTTGGTTCCTATTCTGACATAGTCATATTTTATAATGATCCAAATAGCTTCGTTTATTCCAGTCCAGTAAAACAAAAAATCAACAGTCCCCATAAACTGGCCCCTGGCTATAGTCTCAATTAATCTGTGGCTTTCTTTCATCCATATACTACTTCACAAAGACAATAACTAAGACCTCTCCTCCCACTATCAAGGCTGAGCAAGGGATTCCTCTGTAGGAAATGAGATCCAAGAAGCCAGGTCATGCATCAGGAATGAATTCTGGTCCCACTGCCAGAGGACCCACAAACTGCCAACGCCATTCGACTGTCATCCACATACAGAGGGTTTAGTTCAGTCCCATGTAGCTTCCCCAGTTGTCTCTGTTAGAAGCATGGCCTTGGATTTGTTTTCTTGTTTTGAAAGGTCCCCACCCTGAGACTCCAAGGCTTGCAACTTTTCATTTCAGATCTCTGCACATTTTCACCTCTTCCCTGAAGTTTCTAAAACAGTGCTTGTCATTCTGTTTGTTGCTTTTGTTTTTTCACTAGCCTTTAGCACTGCATGACAGAGGCTCCTATTTGAGAACTGTGTTTATTCAGAGTGAGAAATTTGATGATTGTAATTACAACATTTTATATTAAAGTCACCATGGCTATATTAGGCTATAGAAATAAGAAGTTAAGTCGGTATAAAATATTCGCTACTATCTGGGAAAAGTCTGTTTCTAATAAAGCTGTCTGAGTTTTAGAAATGCTAGTTCCACTATCATCTGAGAATATGCATTAGTTACTTTTCTTATTGCCATGATCAAATGTGTAATACAAGCTACTTAAAGAAACAAGCAACCTATTTTCCTCTATAATTCCTTGATCAGCCATTATACCTGTAAAGTACACCATTAGGATCACATGCTTAATGGAAGTGACTAACTGCAACATAGCTCTGAATGTCCTTGTGGAAGCCTGTCTGGAGATTTTCAGTGAAAATTGAATCTAATAATCAAGAGTCTGTGGGAGAGATAGTAAAAAAGAACATAGTTATTTTTTAAAGGCATGAAGAGGTTCTGTCAACCTACCTTTCCTTTACTAACATTCTGGGTAAGTAGAGGCATTCCATAGCTGAAGATTCAGAGCTGAGTGGCTGCCCACAGTGAGTGTGAACCCCTCTTTTGCTGGATAAGAAAATTGTATATTGTCATGAATCAGGCATTCTTTGTCTCAAACGTGTTGATGCCAGCTTTTCTTATAATTAAAAACATTAAATACTAAATAAAGTAATATTCTTAAAAGAAATATCATTTTCTCAAAAATCTATATGAAATCCTTGAAAAACTCTCAAGAAAAACGAGTCAATAAAATAAATTAATAAGTAAGTATGCCTTGAGCAAGATAATTATTTTTAAAGTAAAACAATTTTAAATTATATTTCAATGTGATTCTGTGCATAGATCATTTTGTATATTATTTTTTAAGAGAAGTAAAACTGGAAATAAGAGTGGATGGCACATGATGAACAAAGATTATTTTAAAATGGCAATTCCAATGAGTTATGAAATTTAAACAAATAGGTTATTGATAAGAAACATGCTGGCACTATATCAAAATATTGGTAATATACATTTATCTAAATATTAAATAAACATATAAAATTAGTATTAAAATACAAAGTATGAGAAATAATGAGATAAGTAGATTTCATGAAACATTTCACATGAAAATGTGGCACCTCTTTATGACTTCTCCCTTCTAACCAAGTTTTTTAATTTACCAACAAACTTTCAAACCCTACAAATGTATAATTAGAGATATTTTACACTTTTATATTAATTACCTGGTGGAGAGGGACACAGCTTATTGTTGGCACCATGGTATGTGTGTGGAGGTCAGAGGACAGCTTGCAGAGCTCAGGATTCTCCTTCTCTCATGTGGGTCCTTGAGGCTGAACTAGGGTCGGCAGGCTTGATGGCAGCCTCCCTTTCCTGCTGAACCATCTCAACAGCTTGGTTTTTGCATTTTTGAAAATAGCTTTAGAATCCAAGAGTTTTAATCTTCTTGCAGACATATTGAGAAAAGCAAAGGAAGTAAAATCCACAGAAAAATTCTGGAAGAGAAGTCCAATTATTATCCCCATTTTTCATGTGAGACTTAGAGAATGCAGATGACTGAAAACTGAGCTGTTTTTAGAATTTATATCTGCTTTAGTAGGGGCTTATGCTCTTAGCTTTCATGCTACAGTGCATCCTCAGTCTTCCTCTACACATTTTATTTAGATCTTTTATCACACAGATTTCTCAAAGTAAATCTCTACATATTAAGACAGTAGTGATACTTAGTTTATGACAGCTCAATCATTTTGACACCCAACATGCCCTTTTGGGAGTCTAGTAATCAATTGTTATGTCGTCTTTGAGATGCTCTGTGTCTTTGTTAAAAATGTCTATAAACTTTGATTTATTATATCTATGTATATGTGTGTATACATGGGCCATGGTATACATGTGGGGGTCAGAGGACAACTCTCATGAGTCAGTTGTCTCATTCCACTCTGAAGAAACAAACTCAGGTTGTCTGGCATATGGCTGACACCTTTCACCACTGAGCCATCTAACCAGCCCAAGGGAGCCTTTACTGATTAGATCATTTTAAGAAATGCCTTGGAGTTTTACAGTACTAAAATTGGGGAAACCTCATAGTATAGAAGTCTGTACAAGTTCTTTCACTACTAACCTGTTATCTCCTACAGGTATTTGTTTGCCTTGTTTGTCAAATAACACCTTGTTTATCTCTTATACCTTTCACTATGTCAGGATGCCATAGTACATGTTTTTAAACTGCAGTATTAATACATTGTCTTATGTTCATACCATTATTGTCCCCTGGTCCCAGAGTGTGTCTATAGTTATCTGCTTTGATTCATTTATTGTCCTGTCAGCACTTCACTATACTTAGGAGATAAAGGTAAATGTTGCAAAAGGAAAAAAAAATAGATTTGCCAGTTTCTTGAAGAGGTAAACTGACCTTGGCATCCATACCTTAAAGGTTAGTAGAGGATGCATATGATTCTCACAGACCAATTCAGCTGAGGGCTGAGATCACCCCTTTGCTCATCAGGTCTCAGTTAAGAAGTTTATGAAGAGAAAAAACAAAGTGCACACTCCTACTGCAAGCAGAGCAAGTGCACCCAGGGTCAAGCATCATCAAAGAGGGTCAGCTAATCAATGTTCACCCAGCCATTTGTGATCTGAAGGGCTAGAGGAATGCTAAAATTATAGGCATCTTGTTCCTTGCAGCTAACATTGACCTGTCAGGTGGTAATTGTTTTGTGCTTTTGAAGCTGGCTGAAAATAACTCTGCAGCCCTTAGCCCTGGCCCAGATGCAATGACATGCCCTCCTTTATAGGACAGCCAGGCTGTTGGTGATGTATGCATGTCTCTATCCTATGCAAACTCCTTGTTTGCCAGTATTACACTACCCAGTGCATATCAGATAAGCACTGAGTGCTTTGACAGGAGCTTTCATGAAGAAAAACAATCTGGTTCACATTCCTACCCTGAATTTCAGACAAGAATGGACTTGACTACCCCTAAAAACAGAGAGTTAAAGAGACTTGTTCCAGGTCACACAACTGTGTGCCACACCAGCAGATGTGGGATTATATCTTAAATCTTAGTGTAGGCTTTCAGACAATATATTTTTCAATTATAAAGGGGATTGGTAGAATTCAATTTGGAAGTGATGAAAACAGAGAGGTGAGGGATGTGTTAGGGCAAGAGCAGGATTCATGGTAGACAAGGGAAAAATTTTGTTTTAATTAAGAAGGTAAAAGACATGTTAGGAATCTCCTTGAAGATTCTATGATAGTCTTCAATAATGTGACAGTTGTCTGATAATAGTCCTGTTAATTGGGAAGCTTTTGGTTGGTAATGTCAAATTCCACTTCAAAGATTTCTTAAAAACACAGAAATTCATTGACAGCAACCCCCTACCAAACACAGCTAGATTTGGCATCTGAAGTGGTCAGAGATTAGAATCTATTGTTCCTCCAGCTTTGCTGTCCCCAGACTGCGTCTCCCTGCCTAATAACTCAGAAAAAAGCAAAACAAACAAACAAACAAAAAACCTGCCCTGTTCCCAGCTATTTTAACAGAAGCTTTAAAACTGTTTTTTATATGCCAATTTGATGAATATGCCCACCTAGTAAATGAAGGTCATAAAAATAGCACCAGATAGAAAATGATAATCTTGTCAATGGAGAACAAGGGGCTGTTGTTGAAGATACTAATAACAACCTCTGAGAGTTGGAAGAAAATAGTTCCTATTAGAAAAATTGGGACAAGTCTATCCGCTGTAGTTATAGGGAGTAAATAGGATGTAAAACTAAATAACGTCCAGTTAATATCTTATTGTTATGGTGTAGTTGTATCCCATATTCCATCTTATTTCAGGATGAAAGAACTGGCTTTCATGCTCTCTAAGATCTACTATGTTGGATTCATGAGCAGAATTCTCAGTACCTGATTCTTTTACAACATGTCCCCTAATGTGTGTTTCTGTCCCGATACCTATAATATATTGCACACAGTAGGAATACATTTTGTATTTATTGAATTAGCACTTTAAAAAAAGTACTCCATGAATACAGTCCTTCAGTATTAGATTATAGGGGTGTTCCTGAAGTAGATAATGTTCACAGCAACACAAGAATATGATCACATTTAAAAATCACTGAACATAGTTTCAAATAGTTGAAATGGTAAATTTGATGTATTTGTTGCCACAGTATTTTTTAAGAAGGGTAAAACCAGAAACAGAAAGGAATATGAGATTTTAGTGGCGTCTTCTGGAGTCTCGTTTTCCATTTAAACTTCTCATCATCAGGGATTAGATTCTGGAGTTCAGTAGCCTCATATGAAAAGAGAAAGTAGTTAGCTAGTGTTTTGTCTACCACAAGTGAGCATAGACATCTACTACCCACCCCTCCACACACACACACTTTACACAAAATCAAGGGACACAAAATAGTTGAAATTGATGGAGGTTAACGCGTGTACTAAATAAAAGGTATTCCACCAAAATTTACCTGATCAGGTAATGTAGGTAGGTAGAGATCCACTCTTCTTTTTAAACAATACAGCCACTGGTCATCTCAGCACAGTTGTTGTCTTAAAGAAACTCAGGCTCAATACTACCCATTGTTATTATTGTTTTAGATAAAAGCTATAAGTATGGAATTTTTACATGAGGTTTGTTATGTGTGTGTGTGTGTGTGTGTGTGTGTGTGTGTGTGTATGTGAGAGAGAGAGAGAGAAAGAGAGAGAGAGAGAGAGAGAGAGAGAGAGAGAGAGAGAGAGAGGCTTTATTATGTACCCCAGTCAGCCTAGAACTCACCATGTTGACCAGCCTGTCCTCAAACTCATAGAGACCTGGCTAGCTTTGCCAGCTAGGTGCTAAGATAAAGTTATGTACCATCATGCCTGGCAGGGAGCTTTCCCTTTTTCATGTTAGCAATTATTTCTTTTAACTTAATATAGGAAACAATAAATATCTAGATCAAGCCATAAGCTTGAAATATGTAAAGAAAGTGCTATGTATATTACAGTTATTTTCAGTTTTACCCTCAGTTAGTTGAATATTTACTTCAAAGTAATGACAGTAGTATCCCCATCTAGGTTTTGCTTGATAGAGCTGAAGATAATATATATGGTCCAGACAGATGTGCTCATATGGCCTCTTGAAATGTTTGGGCCTTTAAGATGGAGAGACTTGAGTTCACCCCTTGACTGTGTGGAAATAATGTGAAGTAACATGCACATAAGGTAGTTGTATTCAGAATAAATATCCTTCCATTTGCTTATGATTCTAGATGAATCATTTCCTTTTACACTGGAGAAAAAAAGAACGTCTCAAAAATGTCTTTGATTAATCAGACAGGAGGGAAACTCATTATTTATGTAAAACTGCAGAAGTAGATTCATGTATATATCCATAATAAGTATAAAAACTAGAAAATTTAAATCACATAATAGTTTTCATCTTGCCAAAGATATATATATGTATCATATATATATATATATGTATATATATATGTATATATATTCCCCCCAAGGGAACTCTTAAGAATGTGTTTAAATCCCCATGGCATGTTGAAATAATCATTAATGTTTACAGTTGCTATGGCAACAGAAAATGCTGGCAATTGTATAAGAAAGACGCCTGAGAGGCAAAGATAAGCTGTCTCAATTATTGAACATCTGTCAAACAGCCAATTTAAAGTGTCAGATAAAGAGCTGAAAATCGAAAGTGGAAAAAAATATCTTCACTACCATGCAGTTAAGAACATCAGGTTTGTATTGTTTTGCCCCTAATGTAGAAGAATAATTAGACTTTCTTTTCATCCACATAGAAAAAGTGTTTTCTAGTGGCTAGAAATGGCTGCATGTGTAATATTTTTTTAATTCTCTAATAATCTTCATCTACCTCTACTGAACACTATTTTTTAGTTTCCTAAGTTCTATTACATAGATTATTTAATTCCAGTTTCATGTCAACACACTGAATACATTACAGTAATCACCACTTTGTAGAATTTTACAGGAGCAGAACAGTGGGAAATTATGCACATCATCTTGGGGCTGCTTTTCTTCTCAGGCCTCTCTCCTCACTATTCTAGCCACACTCATTTAGGCGGCCAGGGCCCTAAATATTCTTCACACGCATGGTGAGACTCACTTTTTTTTCCCTTGTCAATCATCACAGATCAATTACAGCTCCTTTTCCTTCTAAATTCTAGCACATCCTTTAAAACCTCAGCCGGCATTCTGGCAGCCAATACCAATTAGGCATGGCTCTGTAGGCAAGTCCAAATCTATCTGCAATCCCTGCCCCATAATGATTTCTCACCGAGGCTCGGTATTTTATTGTTTACAAATTGTTTTCACATGTACGGTCTCCTTTGACCATCAAGCCTATGAAGTGAGAAGTGAGGGATTGTTATCTCTTTCTCACATGTAAGAAAATTGAAAATTGCGGCTTAGAGAGATGAAGTGATCTGGAGAAGATTGCTGAGTCCAATGGAACTAGTCTGCTCTCTTCCCGCCTTTTTCCATACAGTGAAAATGTGCAGCCGGCAAAAATCTAGCGTAATGGGTTTCAGGACTATGACCACTTACTAAGAAGAAGAAAGAAGAGAGGAAAGAAGAGAGAAAGGACAGGAAAGAAGAGAAGAAACAGAGGGAGGAAGGGAGGGAGAGAGGGAGGGAGGGGGGAAAATATTTAATTATTCTCTAGGTATTCATCCAAACTCTGACAAAGGAAAGTGTTAGATTTTTTTTCCTACAATGGTTTCCAACCATAATCTGTAATGTATGGACTAAGTGTAATTCACCTAGTTAAGTCCAAACGTATAATTTTTTGCTTATATGACACATTTTTATTGATCTTTACATCCCCAACTGATTTTATATATAGGTTTCTAGAAAGTGACAGAATATATTAATTTTATGATTTGTTACAGCAATGGATTGGTAGACATTGTATAGATGTTAGGAGGTTTAATTTTCTGACTGACTGTTCAAGGTTATGTTGGACACATCACTATTTCTTTCTGTTCCCTATTTGTTTGTAGAGAAGACAGCATTACATCATAGATAAATCAAATAATTAACAAGTGAAAATAAGTGCAGAAAAATACTGTCCTGACATATCAGTGTCGTATATGGCTTTGTCACTTTTACATCCCATCCTGTTCTGTTAACATAAGTATATAATTTGAAATTGATTTTGTAAATGTACTGAAATGGGTATGTTATTCGTCAAATGATTCTAGTCATCATTTTTCTTCTAACTGATCACAAAAAAACCTTAGTGTTTATTGAATGATAATATGTCCTGGATACTGGGCTAATTATAATTAGTCTATGTTTTCAGTACTTCACTTGACCCTTTCAATGACACTATGCAATAAATATTATTACTTACATTTCTCAAAAGAGAAAAGCTGAACCTTAGATACAAAGTAACTTTCTACTCAGAGTTATAACAAAGCAAGGTTAGAGGGCCAGCTGTACGTAAGTATTATAGTCAACTGAGGTAAAGATAATAATTTTAAAGAACAAAACCAAAACAAGATTGTGCTTGGATATTAGATGAGGACCTGTAATTACTAGATATTATTTTCTCTTATTTTTTCCTTATACTTGACATTTTTCCTTCAAGTCTTTCTATTTTCCTACCTTGGAGCAATAGAAGGGTCAATGGCAGAAATCTACTATCTTAAGATGAACAATTCTAAATCAGAGTAGGTATATGTTAGGTTAGTGCACAAGGACTTCCTAAAAACATCTTATGCCGACTTATATAAATAAGAGTAAATATTAGTATCAACTATGAGAGGGAATGTGTGATATTTCTAAGAAAAAAAAGGCATCATGAGTTTGTATTTGCTAAGATGCTTTGGTAACAGGGAACCAAAGCTTAGAATTTGGGAGACACATAAGCCTTTCAGTGAATGAGTGAGTTGATATAAATGGGAAAAAGAGGTGTCTTTTAAGTTAATTTCCTTTTTTATTATTTAGGGATTTTTAAGTTCATTTTACATACCAATCACAGATCCCCCTTTCATTTCTCTTCCTGCCCTCCTCCAGCTGCCCCCATTTCTTTCTCCAAAAGGGTAAGGTCTCCCATGGGGAGTCAACAAAGCCTGGTACATCCAGTTGAGGCAGGTCCAAGAGCCTCCCCCTTGCATCAAGACTGCAAGGTGTCCCACCATTGGTACTGGGCTCCAAAAAGCCAGCTCATGCTCCAGAGATAGATTCTGATCCCACTGCCAGACATACCTCAAAACAGACCAAGCTACTTAATTTTGTCCTGTATGCAGAGGTCCTGGTCTGGTCTCCACAACTGTCAGTCTAAAGTTTCTGAGTTCCCACTAGCTTGGTTTAGGTGCCTATGTAGATTTCCTCGACCTGACATTGACCCCTCTTGCTCAAATAATCCTTCTTCCCTCTCTTCAGCTGGATGCCTGGAGCTCAGCCTGGTGCTTGGCTCTGGCTATAAGAGCCCAACTGGTGTCTGTTTCTTTCTTTAGCTATCAGCTGAGTTTTTGCTTTACCTCCTCTGACCACCTCCTCATTAGAGTACGTTAAGCATGAAAACACTCCCTCATGGCCTCAAATATTAAAATAGGAGGATTTAAAGTTCTCTTTATGATCCAATTGGATTTTAGACATCTCAGATCTAGTAACTTTTGTCATATGGACAGATAACTGCCCTGGGAAATGAAGTGATGATTATTCAGTCTCATAACTCATCTTCATCCCTCTCACTGACTGTAGACAATCAAGTGAAGGCTGCTCAGAAAGAAAAAATTGGGCTGGGATGTAGCACAATAGTAGAGCACACATCTAGCATGGGCAAGAGTGAATACAACCTTAGATTTGATCTCTAGTAAGCAGGTACACACATATACATACATGTGCATGAACACACACACAAAGAGAGAGAGAGTGAGAGAGAGAGAGTGAGAGAGAGATCTTTCAAAAATTTGACTAAGGTTTAATTTCTAAATGCTCGATTTTGAACATTAATTATCTGGATTTTAGATCACATCTTTAATTGAAGAGGGTGTGAAATTTTAATAATCTGGTGAAAAGGCTGTGTTTTAGTGACTTGTGTGGGAGTTGGCTATTATTGCTTGGAAGCTTGCACAGTTAGTCATATTACTGCTTAGAGCCTTTAAAATGTAAATAATTATAGTTTAATTGATATTTCTATATTTAGTCCAAATCGTTCATCATTTCTAAGTACCCCTTTTAGTTTCAATTTATATAATTCTTTTTCTCCTCAGAAATTACTAAGCTCAAAGTAACAAAACAGATTTTCATCATCCTGGAACAAAACCCTATATCCCTATACATGATGCTAGTGTAGCCTCTCTGAGAGCATGAGTGGCATATATGTCCTGATAGTTAGTATTTATGAGGTTACCTGGTTCTTTGAAATCCCAAATATCTCCTGAGCATCATCGGTTCTACTATGAATGATCATCCTGAACGCTAAGTCATACCCTTTCAGCAAAAGACCCAACACATCCATTGTTATGGTCACCTCAGGTCACCATGTCACATGTGGGTGTTACTGAAAATTACATTCGCAGTTGTTTCTGAAATAGGAAACGAATGTTTTCCTCTTCTCAAGATATGTCTGTTTTAATTCCTGATTTTATTCCACTGGTTCTTTGTGAAATTATCTCACTTTCCTATATCTCATGTTCTCTGCCTGTCCCCTATTTTACAAATTTCTACAAAGTGGGAGAGATAGCAAATGACGTCATGATTATACGTGTCTTTAAGGAGCTAATGTAGCTTAGAAGCAGATTCCTTTCCTAGTATGTACAACAACCTGAGTTCAAACCTCAGCTCTTAAGGTAAAAGTGTTAAAAAAAATATAAAGAATTGACAGGCTGTGGGTTTTCTGATATACTTATTATAAGTAACCTTATTTAGAGAAATCTCAGCCACAAGAAACATGAAAATCTCTTAGACTAAAACTGACTGCCACCTCTGAGATCTAGTCAGATCACTGGTGTCATGTGGTAACTCAAGAGGGACCATCCCTATGTGCTCTTTAGCCTCAGTTATGATATGTAAGCTTGTTTAAGCATCTCACATGCTTCAGGTTTATATTTATTAGTTACTGGTGACTGATTCTTAGGTGAACAGTGGTCATCATTCAGATATTAAGAGTAGAAACTGACATCAGCGAGTTAGGAAAAACAAAAAAAAAATGAAAAATAAAGAAGAGAGTGGGAGGAAGAAGCAGGAGAGGAAGGAAAAAAAGGAGAAAGGAGGAAAGAATAGTTTTAAAAGAAAAGACTTTAAATATTGTGACTTAAAACTTACAGCTCCAGATATTACACATTCTTTGCCTTCCTCTGATTTCAATGTACTGTCAATAGTTCAATGAAAGTGTTGTACCCTCCCATTTGCAGGAAACTTCTTTCTCATAAGCACTTTTGGTCCTGAGTTCAAAACTGGTATCATTGCTGTGGAAGGCTTCTGACATTCAGAAGTCCAGTTCAAGACAACTACTATTTACTGAGCATCACAGAATGGGAGAAATGGAAAGCAAGCATGTGTTTTCTCCAATATGCATATCATTCTGCTTATAATATAATACTGAAGTCTACCAGATGGAGATCCAAAAACAGGAAAACCAAATTTTAATGGATGAAATAATATGTTAGTGTTTTCAGGCAAAAATAATAAAGGAAAAGTTATTTTGTTGTTGAGAGATATTACTTTTGGAACAGAAAAGTAGATCTTTCCAAAATGGAGTGTGTTGTTCAAGATTTCTGATCCCCTTTGTGCCAGAAGACAGACCTGCCCATGGCAGCTTTTACCTTCTAAAGATGACTCAGATGCTTATATTAATTGTATACCACTAGGCTTATGTCTCAGGCATATTAATAGCTAGCTCTTTCATCATAATTCAACCCATTTCCATTCATCTACCTGCCACGTGGCCTGTGGCACAGCCCAGCTCACCTGAGTCCTATATGCTTCTTCTTTGACAGCTGAATGGAAACTGACTTAACACCATCCTCCTTCCTGTCTCTCCTCTGATTCCTCCACCCACTTCTATGGTGCTTCACACAGGCCAAAACAGTTCCTTTATGTACAGAATGATATTCACTGAATACAGAGAAGAGCCCCACCATACTTCTTCTTTTCTGTCTAATCAAAAAAGGTTTCAATTTCAATATAACAAAATTACATACAACAAAACAGCTATCAAGCAAGAATTAGTTACAATAACTAGTCTATTTGTATTAACAAAATTAAAGAAAATATTCTATTATCTGCATTATCCTTGTGAGTCTAAAATTTCATATCTAATAAACCTTTTAAAATAACTAAGAAAAACTATACCTATAGTTCTCAGGTCTTCAACTACATCAAAGACCACAGAAGGATATAATATTACCCAAGAAAACAGAAAGTACAAACAACTTCCAAATCCTAGAAATGACAGAGATGACACCTGTGTGCCTGGACAGTCACTCAAAGTTTCTTTGTAACTTTAGGGCATCCATGTTCAGCCTATAGGCCCAGAGTCTCTGGCATACCTTTCAGTGATGCAGGAAATTTGGCATCTTCTGACAGTCACTTCTCCTTGTGTCTTAAAGAATGCCTGGCAATTTTCTCTGCAAAGCAGGAACCTAAAGAACCATCTTGGCTTGTGCTGCCAAAGTTCAAAGGTCACTTTCCTATGGAACCTGCATATCCAGTTTATACATTATACTATCAAGCATATAAGACATATAAGAACAGTTATAAGAACATACAAGAACAGTTTCTTGTCCAATGGCTAACTGTTGCCACAAAGTAAATTCCACATGAAATTTCTTCAATGCCCATTATTCTCTTGAAATACATTGGTGCTGTCAGGAGCAGACCTGTCTCACTGTTCAGAAAGGTCTAAGTTCTTAAAATATTTTAAGTGTCATATTCTATAGGTCTTAGAAGTGTTTGAAGATTACCTATCTAATTGAAATATATCTTTGTATACCTACAAAAACCTAACTAACATGACTATAAATTTGATTATCATAGATGGCTATTAATCCACATTTCTTTTTTTTTTTTTTTAAATTTTTTTTTTGATTTATTTATTTATTATGCATACAGTTTTACAGAAGAGGGCGCCAGACCTCATCATAGATGGTTGTGAGCCACCATGTGGTTTTGCTGGGAATTGAACTCAGGACCTCTGGAAGAACAGTCAGTGCTCTTAACCTCTGAGCCATCTCTCCAGCCCCTAATCCACATTTCTTAATTACACATTACAATTTTGAATGAGTTACATAAACATCATACCATAAACAAGAGTAGAAAATTACTTATAGCATAACAAAATTGACCTTAAATTTGTATCAATAAACCAGAATCCATCAATCTTTTATAATTATTCCTATTTCATATTCTCTACCCCCCTTTTTTAAGAGATTAACTATTACAATTAACCATTTATAATGAAAACAAGCATTAATAAGTAATATTTTGTAAATTTGGGCATAGCTTTCTTTCTTTTACTACTTCCTTCTTCTTAACAGGCATTGGCCATCTCATGGTGTCCTGAGGCTGGATCATCTTAACTGGCCTTCTCTCCTTAGCATGCTTCTTTTCAGGCATTTTTGCCAGACAAATGAGAAAAGTACAAGTACAAATTAGACCAATGGCATGGCATGATAGGGCAGTGAAATGAATACACAGGTTTAAGAAATAAAATCACTGTGGACTTGGAGACCTGTTGGAGTTACCTTACCCAAAGCCAAAAGGACCTGGATATATCCTAGAGAGATGTCCATAGATAATGAAGTACTCCAAATTGTCAACTGATTTATCAACTGATTTTTGTTGTTGTTGTTGTTTTCAACCCCCCAATGAAGAGTGGTATTATTCCTGGAGCTGGACATTAAACTTTGATAGATACCTTTATACTAGTATGTAGTTCTATGATATCCCAAGTATTTATACTTGACTAGTCATGGGCATCCATGTTTTAAGAGATTCCTACTTCTAAATATCCAGCCATTTTTATGTTTCTAGATGCTCCTATAAAGAACTTCACCAGTGTGTTTTAGCTCTCTATAAAATAGGAGGCTATTTTTAATGCCAAGTTTTTAAACAAATAGCTGAAAAAAATATTCTTCATCTCCCATGAGCACTCTTTCTATGCATGCATAAAAATCTATTAAAACTGCATTAAGTTGATTGGATGGGCCACATGGAGCAGACTGGATCAGTCCTAGTCACATTTAAGCAAAGCTTTAATCTTGGCTGATTGTGGCTTCAGTACCAATCCTGCCTCTCCCCTATCAAAAGAGTTACATAATCTACTTTTGTATTTTCTAATACCATCCACATGCTGATGGAAGTATTCAGTAAAGGATCAGTCCCATTAATTACTCTTAGTTGTTAAACCCTAAAGCATGTGTTGAACATTCAGTTGCCTTGCAGTCCTGTGGGCCTGAAATGACCTCTAGGAAGTGGTATAGACTGGCAAATTAGGGACTTTCTGCCAGCTCTTCCCTGGACTTCACCTCTGCCAATGACATCTCTGATTGGATGAGCAATCATGGATTAAAATCTTTAAAGACAGGAAGCAATCCAAGTGTAGTCCTTAGAGTCTTAGCATCCTCATTCTCTGGTATCTTGAATTTCAATTTCTATAATTTATCTTATGTATCTTGTATAATAATATTTATAATACGCATTCAAAAATAAATATATGGAGGCTTCTGAGTCCTAGACTTCCATAAGACATTTTCAAAATATCTTTAGTGGTATTTATTTGTCCCCACACTTCCTCCTCTGTGCTACTCTCCAATTCTCACCCTAGTTTAGTACAGCCTCCATTATTCCTTTTGGCCCCTGTCTATCTGCCCTCCTAGAAGCCCCTCCTCTGGCCCCAGAGTAATTTCCTGACCTCTCTAAGTGTTCCAGATGAAAAACAAATATCTGAGATTCAAAGCTAACATCCACAAATGAGAGAAAACAAGTAATGTTTGTCTTTCTAGGTCTGAGTTACCTCACTCAGAATGATTGCTTCTAGTGCCTTCCATTTACCCATGAATTTCATTTTTTAAACATCTGAATAACATTTTATTGTGTAAATGTACCAAATTTTCATTATCAATTTACCAACCAATAGATATCTAGGCTGTTTCTATTTCCTTACAATTGTGAATAGAGCAGCAAGAAACAATAAATGGGTATCTTTAGTGTATGAACATAATCTTTTGCCCATTTATCTAAAAATAGACTAGTTGGACCATGTAGTAGATCTATTTTTAGGTTTTTGAGGATGCTGCACACCTAATGTCTATACCAGTTTGTACATGCCCCCACACATCCACACACCACACACCCATATACCCCACACCTGGACACCACACACCCACATACTCCACAACCACACATCCACACACTCCATAACCACAGTAGTATTTATCTTTTTTAACCTTAACCATTTATCTTTTGTTTTAGAAAAGCCCTTCCAATAGTTCAGGTGCTCATTTGGACTTGAGGGCCACTCAGTGTAACAGACATTATGCGTCTTCCTCTGGATGCTCCTAAAGATTGATATGTAAGAACTGTGTTAATATTTCCAGGATATCCCACTGTCTTGATGTCACATACACTTGTCCTTTCATTTCAATCCTCTGTTCAAAAGCTGAACTATGCAATGACAATGAACATTTTCCTGTTTCACACACACACAAACACACACACACACAATTTGTTTGGAGGATGCAGAGCTTTCTAGATAGAGATCTAAAAACATTTCTTGTACTTTTTCACAGATACATTTGTGAAAGCAAAAGACACTCACAATATACCCCAGGAGCCTAAGATTATATTCCAAGGCAATCAATTCTAAGTATAAGATTTAGTTGAAACCTTTCCATTTGTCTTTACAATTCATGTGAATATCATATTCCATTTCATCATATACCTGTATCAATGTGTTAAATTACTTTTCAAGTTAAATTCCTTAACTCCACTCACAAATTTCTAAAGAAAATTCTCACCCCAAGAAAAATGTTCAATTTTCTCAACAAAATAGTGACAAGAAAATAAGTAATATATAAAGTTGAGGAAATTTTAAGCCTTATTCAGCGCGGTATTCAAGGACTCTTGTGCATTAGAAAATGGCACTTTTGGCATCTGCCTTCCAACACCCCCATTGCCACATCTCAAGGAGTAAGTCGCATGTACTAAAAATATTATGGAATAAAAGCAGAAACCCCTTAGTCAGAGGCTTAATTTTAGAAATGCTGCCACAAGGTAGGATGAGATTTAGCACTAATCTCTGCCTTGCCTCTTCATCCCTCCACACTCAGTACTGGTTGAATGACCTTTTTTGTGCCACCACAACTTGTTTAGAAGTAATTGCCTATAACACTATATTATTCTGAGAATTATTCTGAATCTATTTCTGGGCAGAATCAAATATAACTGTCAGTCATGGGTATAAAAGTAGCTCCTTATAGTCCAACTGACAGATGCTTTTTATGCTTTTCCTACTCTATCCAACAGTGATCAGTGCCTGGACCCTGAACAGTATTCTTTCCTGATGCATAGAACAGTCTATACCAAATTCTCTATGGCATTGAACATTTGTTGTTGTTGTTTTTAATTTATTTATTTTAATTTATTTATAAAATAAAGTCCTTCTCCCTCCCCATGTGTCACCTTGTTCTCCCTCTCTTCTCGCTCCCAATGCCTCCTGGTCAGCCTTCAGCCTCCCTCCTCCCCATCTCCCCATCCCCTCTCCAAAAGAGGCAAGAAGTCCCAAGGTGGATCAGCTCAGCATCCCCTCCAGGCAAGTCCGATTTCCTCATCCTAATGTCAAGACTGGGTTAGGTGTTCCTCTGGAGGGAATGGTTTCCAAAGCGCCAGTCCACACATAGAAACACAGTCTGATCCCTACCCGCGAGGCTCCACAGATTGCCCATGTCAGTGGACAGTTGCCTATCCTTGGAGGGCCTAGTCCCTTTTCCTGATGGTTCTCCGATGGCTGTTCTTGATTCAGTGAGCTCCCCAGAGCTCCAGCTAGCCATCACTGTGAGAATTTTCCTCAAAAGCCCTTGTTCATATAGAGTCATATAAAGTATTCTGCCTGTGTACCAGAAGAGGGCACCAGATCTCATTATAGGTGGTTGTGAGCCACCACATGGTTGCTGGAAATTGGACTCAGGCCTTCCTTCCTGAAGAGCAGCCAGTACCCTTAATCTCTGAGCCATCTCTCCAGCCCTGGCACTGAGCATTTGTAATAAAGTGTCCTGTCAGTGACAGTCAGGGTCTCATTGACTTTTGCTGTTAAGAGTTATCAGTGTCATAATGGGAGTTAAGTACCCATTAATCTATCATCTAATTAACAAAGGTGTAATGTTGATGTTCTTTTCACATCTGCAGATTTAGTCTCCTCTAGTATCCTCCTCAATATCTATGTTTCAGCTAATACTACTGATTGGATCAAAGGACACATACTTCTTTAAATTCTTCTTTTAGTATCTCTGTATAGTTAGAGGTCAACTAGAGCATTCTTGGAGAGTAGCTCACAAATCCCTCATACAACATGCCCACTGGACTCTCTTGATGGCTGTACAGCATGTCTGATCATCATAAATAATTAGTCCACAGGGTTTCTGACCCAGTTCTCTTTGGCTGAGAAAGAAAGTTATGGATTTTTAGGAAACTTATGACTTAAAACATTTCTCTTCCCCAAAATCACTAAAAGATAAGCAAATTAACATCCCATTTTAAGAGGAAGGAAAAGATATGACAACCATAATCTCAAAGGTTTATGTCACCATGTCTGGTGACTGGTGAAAGAATTGGTTGAGGTAGACAGCTATTCCTTTTATTATCTCAGTTTTCAGATGAAAAACAAGAATAGAAAGTACTTAGCATCTGATAAAGCACTGAATCTGAGACTCAGTCTATGTCATTCAACAACCAAAATCGGGATTGTCCCCTGTGGTTATGCCTACTATTCAGGAAAACTACTAACAGATCCCAACCTCAATCTTTAGCACCTCCAAGTATTTGCTGGCACTGCTGACCATTCCTGTGCCAAGAGTACAGCCTTTATAGTGCACACTCAGCATTTGCTTGACAAACCAAGGCACCAAGGGACACATTCATGTTGGCTGTTTCACATGCAAACTTGCTTCAAATACATCATTTATACTTACTTACATAGCACCATGTCTCAGTTCAAATTCATCCTCATAAACACTGTACAAAACATAGGTCATGCATTGATAAAACTGACAAAACATAGGGACATGCTGTTAAAGGGTCTCTTGACTAATTCTAGTAGTTTTTCTATAAAAATAACCCACATTTAACCAACCAACTAAACAATGTGTGTGTGTGTGTGTGTGTGTGTGTGTGTGTGTGCGCGCGCATGCGTGTGTGTACTAATGCATATGTGTGCATTTCTGTTGGAGGTAGAACTTCATATAGTTGTAATTGTATAACACTTACTTTCTGCCTCTTTTTTTATTATTATGAATAAAGTCACATTTTCTATCCGTACATATCCTTGTTCAAGGTCCCTTCTTCCTCCCAACCCCTCTAGTCACACTCTCTTCTCCACATCTTCCCATTTCCTCCCCAGCAAGGGCAGGAGGTCCCAAGGTCCCAATGTCTCAATATGGCTTAGTTCAGCATCCACTCCTGGCAGATCCAGTTTTCTTCCCCCAACATCAAGACTGAGTCAGGTGTTCCTCTAGAGGGAGTGGGATTCAAGGTGCCAGTCCAAGGTGTATCAGATCCCAAGCTGTTCAGTGATTAAGGTTTGTATCTTGGATATGCTTTGCTTTTTGCTTTTTGGTTTAGAGTGCACTAATGAGTGAGTACATCCCCTGCTTATCTTTCTGGGTTTGTGATACCTCGCTCAGGAGGATATTCTCTAAATTCATCCATTTGCCTACAAATTTTAGGATATCATTTTTTTCTTACTGCTGAGTAGTACTCCATTGTGTAGATGTACCACAGTTTGTTCAGCCACTCTGGAATGAAGTATGACGATTTCTCAGAAAATTCAGAATCAATCTCCCCAAGGATCCAGCAATATCACTTCTGAGTGTATATCCTAAAGAAGCACGTTCACACTCCAAAGGCATTAGCTCAACTATGTTCATAGCAGCATTATTCGTAATAGCAAGAATCTGGAAGCAACCTAGATGTATAACACTTATTATGGGTGCTGATACCTTTATTTGGGTCCTCTAGAAGAGCAGGAAATATTCTTAAGTCCTGAGCCACCTCTCTATCCCTCTGGCACCATTTCAGACTTCACAGTAACTGCCTGTACAGTTCTTAATGAGATTCTTTTCTCACTTTATTTTATTGACAAATGAGCTGTCAGATTTGTTGATGTTTATATAGAAATTATGGAATCTTAATATTGCAAAAGATGAATGGATCATTTCATTTTATTCGTTCAACTTTGAGATAAGGAAAATAGACACCTTTTAACCCCCAAACAAAAGAAATTAATAACATACATCTGCATAACAAAGCCCATTCTCATACATTGAGTCCACCCTATATCCCTGTTCCTGCTGTTTACTAAATCTGCCATTGTGCTCCATTCATGAATCTCTCTAGTTTTTTTTTTTTTTCCTGGATCTGTAAAGAGGAAGAGGAAAAATTAAAAACTGAGAATTCAAGAAAGGAATATTTTAAAGTGTGACAGATTTGCCACTGTTAGAATAGAAGTCAATGCAATAAGCATATGACTCTGGGAAGAAACAGGTCAGAAAATGTCAAGAGTGTCCATCAGGAGAATATATTCACACAGAGTAGCTTTGCTCAGTGAGCACCTGTGCCTAAAGTATTGCTTGATTAGTTTCTTCTCAAAAAAACAATAGCCAAATGTCCTGTACTCTTGGTCCACAGATATGAATAAGAGACATATTCAGAGAATGAAGACTTGAGTTAATTTCCAGTCACTTTGGATACTCCAAATCAGAAAGCCATTGCTAGATCATTCTGCCTTAATTAGTACCACATTATAACTAGTCTCAGTCTTTTCTGTTGAGCATCAGAAGCTTCACAATCCATTTAATGCATTGCATTCCAAATATCTGTTTACTCAGTTGTTACAAACTGCCAATGGGACAGAAACTGTCTGTCACTTCCAGAGCAATTAGTGAGTGAAAACTTATCAAAAGACATCTGTCAAGTTTGAGTAAATATAAATATTGCATGGAAGTCCCGGAGGAAATCAAACTAAATGGGATATATTTTTTTGCTCATTGCAGCACATGGGAGTTCATTTTGTTTTATTTGCTCGGCTTTACTTTTTTGGAATGTTGATAGCATTTTATATAACCCAATGGATTAATATTTTGCTCTGATAAAAATAGGTTTTGTTTCTTCGGGGAAATCTGTATTGTCTGTTGAGTAGTTTAACAATAGTGTTCTTTACTTTTAAATGCCAAGGGTGTTTGTTGTCCTAGCACAGCACTGGAAGAAGAGAATCGCCAGAAACATTAGGTCATTTTCTGCCTAGCCATCTTTCTGATGTCCCACCCTGACCTTTTCTAGGCCTTGGAATTTTCATATCTTCTACGTCTAGAAATGCGACATGATATGTTGGTGCTATTTAGTTTCACTATTTTTTCTGCCTGCTTTGATATTGTGCTGTTATTGGATTATATTCCTCCCAATCCTCCTGATGGCCCTGAACCTATATACAAACACAAACACAATATTTCAGGTAGTGATATTTGGTATAAAGAAAACTAAGTTAATTTATCAGCTGGAGATGTCCTATTTGAGAGTTGAGCATTCAGTATTTTGCCCATTCTCCAACTGAGACTTTTCCCCTAGTCTTCAGGGTGTGGTGCTTACAGAAAGACATATGATCAATTGATGGTGTTAGGGTTCTTAGCACCATCTTGTAGATATTCTTCTTTTTTAATTCTAAATCACTTTTTGGTCCTCCTTGAAGGATGTGTTTTGCTGTGACAGAACAGCTTTATGAAAATGTTAATGTACATTTTTGTTTGCACCAATGTGGTCCCTCCACTGCTTCCTCTGCCATTTTCTCTGCACCTACACAGGTTCTACTTCTAAGTTCCAGACTCATATATCCACTAATCTTATGCACTCTTCTCTCTTCTTTTGAATCTTCTTCCTTCTTTCTTCTAGTCTGTTTCTACTTTCATGACACACAAACACATGTTCCTGCATGCATGTAAATATATACATACATGGGGAGAGAGAGAGAAAGAGAGAGAGCCCACAAACATGAGAAAATACATTTGTCTTTCTAATTTTGTATCTTTTTTCTTAACATAATGATTTCTAGTTCCATCCATTTTTCTGTAAATGTCATAATTTTCTTTGCCATTCCTTTTAACAATTAAGGATTGATCTCTTTTTGGAACATGCAAAGTAGTTGTGGCATCATATTGTTATTACTGTTTGACAAGATTATTATAACTACTGTTTCATCAATTTCCTTCTCTTTTTTACCACCATCCTTAGCTTTTCTTTGTCCTTCATTCATTTTGAAAATAAATTCTACCCCTTGGTATGACTTACCACTTCCTAACTACAGTTTATGGAAATCTTGGAGTCAAGTGATACAGCAAAGTTTGTCCCTGAAACTAGAAAAGATTCTATAATGAGTTTGAACTGGTGGCACAAACTTATAATCCCATCTATGCATGATTTTGAGACAAAAGGATCACAAGTTTGTGACCTCCATGAGAAATCTAGTCAAGTTTTTCTTAAAAGTAAACATGAAAAGAGAATGGAAATATTGCTCTAGTATGCAATGCTTGCCTATCAAATTAGTTCCCATTAGTCATGCAAGACAACTTGAGCAAGTGTTGTTACTAAATAGCTTAATCCCTAGATGCTATACTGCTTGTCGAGTATAGCATCTAGGGATTAAGCTATTTAGCTAAATAGCTATTAGCTATTGCAGATGCTATACTGCAAACTTAGGATATATAAAACTTTGAGTATAACTTGGTATGCTGGATTCCTGTCTCTCTGCTATGTCATAGGTTCTTAGAAAAGCAAACGGGAGGATTTACTTTGGTGTACAGTTCTAGGGTATGCTCTATTACATCAGTGAGAGGACAGTAGCAAGAGCAGAGCATAGTCAGCAAACGAGGACAGACAAATGTTTGTGCTCAATTCACTTTCTCATTTTTATTTAGTCAAAGACCTCAGGCCAATGAATAATACCACCCACATTGAAGGTATGCCTTTCACCGTCTGACCCACACACCAATTCTAGATAATCCCTCACAAATATGCACACAGGCTTGTATCCTCAGTGATTCCAGATCATGTCAACTTGGTAATATTAACCATTACCAGTACACCCCCTGGTAACCTAAAAAATATGACTTTTAAAGCATCATCTTCAATCATTCTTTCCACAGGCTTATGGCTACTCCACAATTTAAAATATATACAATGCATTCAGTCTCGCTTAACAAGTTTCCACAAACTTTAAACATTTGCAGTGCTTTGAAAATCCAAAATCCAAGTGTCATAAAAATTTTAATGAAATTTCTTACTTTCTAAGCAAATAAGAAATGTCAGTTATATCCAATATACAGTAGCAAAAAAAATTAATTCTGACAGGGAGGAATAGAGATACAGAAAGAATGATAAGATCAAAACAAGCTGAAACCAAAAAGGGCAAACCTCAAAACTTGCACCTTCAGGTTCAGCATCTCAGATTCATGACAGAATCAACTCGGCTTTAAAAAGCTTGGATGCATACACCCTTCCATCTATAATGATTATTGCCCTTTGGAACAACTCCACTCCATGCCTGAGACTTTTTTTAATGGATACCCAATGGCCAAGGCATTTCTAACATTCTGTGGTTACGATTTCAACTTAACCTTAATCTTGGTTCTTTCAGTAGCCCATCAGGATCTTCTTGCAGGGATTTTGACCTTTCCACACATTATTTGGCTTTTGTAGCTTTTTGGAATAATGACACAAGATTCCCTTTAATTTTGTATTTCTTGCCTATAAAGCCAGTACTGTGTGGATGATGGTGTCATTTTTTCTGCATGCTCTGGATGTATGCTGGTCCCTGTGAACTGCAATTTTACCTGCTTGTATGTGTGATCCTGAGGAAATACTACCCCAAGTGATGGCTTTCAAGGAGGAAAGCCTTCAACAGAAGTTTCTGTGATCTCACATACATTTGCCTTTGATAGTATGGAGCATTTCATGGAAAGAGTGTTTTCCTCTGGACACTTTTGTACTGTTTCAATGCAATGGAGGAGGTTTTCTTTAATGATGCTGATCTTTTAGAAGTTATAATTGCCTTCTCATCATAAGCCTTATCTAGAACTTCAAACATATTCATTTCTTGGACAAACTGCTCATTTTTCATATGTCCTTACTTTTATTAACATTCTCACTGCAGATCTGAATCAGAGCAGTGAGGAAGATCCATGACACACTCTGAATACTAAACTGTCTGGGAATTTCACCCACCATACTAATTTGATCAATTATCATTATAGTCAGTCTCACTGAAGTTTTCCCGACATAGTTTAATATAGCCAGATTCTATTCTAAAATATAGGAATGGATCCCAACCCAATTCCCAATAGAGTTCCTGTTCTCAGAAATGTCATGAGCTAGATAGGCCTCTACTGTTGCATTTTCTCAGGATTCTTGCCCAACAAACGTCCACGTGAATAGTCCATTAACCTCTGCTCATAATCTCCCTGCAAGAAAGATGCAGAGAAAGCAAACCTGGAATGGTTCAAGTCTTTAATCTCTTAAAACCTGTCCCTAGTGATATACTTTCTCCAGCAAGGCCACAATACTAAGCTTTCCCAAAAAGGACCAACTGGGGTCCAAGTATTAAATATCTGAGAATATGGGAGAATCTCATTCAAGCTTCCACACTATTTAATGGCATTGATAGTCTAAAGTTACAAATTCTTTTACATTTCTCCAGCAAACCAGTCCCAAAGGCCTAAGTATTTCATGGCCAGGTTTTTTTTATGGCACCTCAGGTACCAGTTTTCCATATTAGTTACTTGACTTATTTTGGCAATAAAATGACTGACAAAGGCAACATAGCAGGGAATGGATAGAGATATGAGTAGATAAAAAACACTTGCTTCACAAACATGAAAACTTGAGTTCAGAGTCTAGAGCCCATATAAAGCTTAGCAAGGCTATGCACATCTGTAACTACAGTGCTGTGATGGAGAGGAGAAGCAAGAGCGTCATTGGGACTTCCAGCCTAGTCTCAGGATCAGAGAAAGATCCGACTTCAAAAGGAATAAAGTGAACAGAAAAGGAACAGGAAACCTGATTTCTTCTTCTGGTCTCTACAAGTGTCCACACACATGCGTACATAAATCACATATACATAGCAAACTCAGGGAGAGAGAGGAGAAGGGGAGAGAGAGAATTTAGAATAGGATTTATATCAGCCCACAGTTCCAGGATACAATCTATCATGGTACAGGAAGTCATGGATGCAAGAAATTGATATGGGGGAAGGAGATGGTTATTGCATAATGAAATCCAAATACTTTTCAATGATGAAACAAACTCTAGACTATTTCAAGGACATTTGCTTATTGTCTCAGTTTGTTTTATAAAAAGCACCTTGAGAAAGGGGGTTTATTTTGTTCACATATCCCAATCAAATTCCAAGTAAGGACAAGGACTCAAAGCAGGGACTGACTGCTGACTGGCCCAGAGGTCATAAAGGATCATGGCACACTGTCTTGCTTATATATCCCAATGCCCAGAGGTGGTCCCACCCACAGAGGCTGGATCTCTTACTTATATCAACCAAAAAAATGCCAATAGATCAATTTATTAGGGGCCATCCTTCAACTGAATTTCCTCTTCCCAGATGACTCCAGCTAATATCAAATAGACAAAAAACAAAACAAAACAAAACCAAAAGAGCATGCTTGAAGGAAAAATGTTTGCTAAGTGACTTGATCATGTGACCTTTTGAATTTGGGGTGGAGTGTAAAACAGTGAGCCACATTCAAGTACCAAATGTTAGGAGATGCTGCTGCATGCACTTAGAGTTGATTGTGTCTCCCATGAAATCAGCAAGGCATCTAAATCACAAATATAGCAAAATTGAAGAAATTAACGCATTTACAAATAGATTAGATAGCATTAGATAGGCTGTGAGCTGAATACTTTTCCTTTTTTGAGACAGGGTCTCACGTATCCCAGGCTGGC
Organism: Sigmodon hispidus; assembly: GCA_004025045.1. Lineage (NCBI taxonomy): Eukaryota > Metazoa > Chordata > Mammalia > Rodentia > Cricetidae > Sigmodon > Sigmodon hispidus. The sequence continues at coordinate 187,913 of PVIH01001290.1, read as the reverse complement.
CTTGAACTTGTGTAGTTGTAAATGTCTGAACTTCTGATTCTGCTTACATCTCCTGAATGCTGGGATTACAGTTGTGCATTACTATGCATAGTACATGTAGTGCTGGAGACTGAATGTGGAAGCTCTTCAACACTAGGCAATCTATTTACCACCTGAGCTACATCTCAAACTCCACCTTATCCATTTTTAAAAGAGAGATGGAGGAATGTGAAGGTACTCAAGGAGTAGAATAATGAAGAGGAAGTATAATGGCGAATGTGTCTGAAAAGAGCCTCATGAATCCCATTCATTGCTATGCCATCATGAATTAATAAAATTAAACAAATAATTTTACTTTTATCATTGTTAACCTGGTGTCAGACAAGATAATAACTCATATCTCTACAACTGCCTAGACTTCAGTGATTTATCACATAAAATGACTATTAGTACATATACCTATATTACAATTTAAATTATCATCATTTTATTGTTGCAGAAGTAGAAAATGAGAGAGTTTAAGTGGTTTCCCTTATGTAACATAGATTTCAACTTTGTTACTTTCCTTCTAATTATAAAATACCACACCAGATGTCTTTCTACTAATAGCTACTTTCTGGTTGCTAAATTCCTCCTTCAGAATTCATAGGACTTTACAGCCACTAGCCACTACTAGTCACTATAAGAAAACAAATATATCAAGGGATAAAAACTTTACTTTTGTATATTTGATTTCAACTCTCCTTAGAGAAGTATAAACTGATTTAATTTTGTTCTGGTAAATTATTTTTGTAATGTCTACTCTGTAAATTTGGAGATGTTAGCTTATATTTAAACTTTTCTTATAGCTTACTAGAGGGAACGTGGTCTTCTCATTGTAGGAAACTGGGATGCTGAGAGGTCTCAGGGTTTACCAGGAATTGGATTATGCAGTTGAGTACAGAGCAGGTCACTTTGATAACCTTTATAAGTCTTTTCTTAGTGGAAGGAGTCCCTGCTAGATTATGTTCCCTTGTGACCAATTATCTGGTCTTTTCCTACTTTAATGTTTGGGAGTCTTTATGTTTGGTTGGTTTTGTTTTTGTTTGGAAATAGCCAATTTACTGGGTGTTGACACAGTTTTCTATTTTATTATTTTATTTTATTTTATTTATTTTGTTTTGTTTATGGAGTATTTTGCCTGAGTGTATGTCTGTGCAACATGTGTATTCATGGTACCTAAGGATGCCAGAAGAGGACTTCACATCCTCTGGAGATGGAGTTTTGAATGCCTGTTAGCTGCCATGTGGGTGCTGGAATTTGAGTCCAAGTCTTCTAGAAAAATAAAAACAAAACTGTACTTTTAAATGCTGATCTCTTCATCCTTATGTAATTTTTCTTGGAAATGTAAACAAATATCTACTTACCCCAGGCAAAGTCCTAATGGCATACCAAAGAAACTATGCCCCATCACAAGTATATATTAATAAAGCATTAAGTTGGCTGTGGTTAGTTACAGAAGTATGGTTGAGGGTTTATTTACAGGGGCAGGGATGTTGTGAAGACAGGTGCTTCAGTACAAAGACTACCTCACACGAATAACAACTAAGAAAAGCCTTATCCTCAGAGCTACTGTATTACTTGAGGTTAGACTGCTTCCCAGAAGTCTTCCTATTTATATGACTCTGAGAAACGGCCTTATAGATGTATTGAGTTTCAGGAACTTCCTGAGACATAGATATTTGTTTACTTACTGAGCCTTGGAAGATTCATGTACTTTGTGATTCTTAACAGGCTTTTTTTCCCAGAATAGGATGTTTCATATGAAAATAAATAGCTCCATGACCTTGGGAAGAACTTAATTTTTATGCCCAGTATCCTCTTGACATTAGCATGGGGTTACCTCTAATTACATGTACATACATAGAGTGATTATTTTTTTATAGAAACATAATAGCTCTCCAAAATAATGCACGTGGAAATGTTGTAATTCTGGGATAAAGGAAGAACAATTTGCACAACCTCTTCATTGTATGTCAACAATTATTAAGGCAAAACATGTTTCTTGTTACACATTCAGTTGTTGAGGTCAATTACAGTTGGGATTCACTGAAGGATTAAACAGCAAAGATGCATTCTATAGTAATTACTGTTCTCTTTTCAAAGCTCAAGTGGCCTTTCTGCTATTTGCCAAGGACTCCTCATGCATTTAGAATTTAACCAGGATCACCTGAAAGAATGGCATAGAGTAACTCAGCCAACTATTTCTATAACCAGAGGCTCCCTGTGTATCTTGTTTTTCTTCTCTCCTTCCCCCAATGAAAGTGATTTTTAAAGAGAAACATAATTTTACTTAATCAGGGCCAGTAGCATCTGTGTCATGTTTCAGCTTTAGGCATATCTATGGTTCCCATTTTGTATAGAGGAAGGGTGAAGTGCCTGGAGTTGAAGAAATCTGATGTCCTTGGAACATGATGGTTCACTCTTGCCAGTCAGATAAATTTTTTGTCATCTGCAGCTCTTTGGATTGAAAGAATAGGCTCATGTATTTAGTCACAAAATGTTTATCTAATCTTTTTGAAAACTAAGAACTGTCAAAGGAATATTTCCAGATAGAACTGCTCCATTCAATTGCCCCAATGCATTCTGGGATGGGTAAGTATTTGGAAGCATGCTTCTCTGACTACTACTCCATACTCACTTTCTTATGGATATAGTTTTTCAACTATATTTTGAAGAACATATTTATATGTGTGGAATAATTAAGACACCAATATGTATTTGGTGAGTAATAACTGCAACATTTAATTACCATCTTATTAAATTATAATTACCATCTTATTAAATTTTTTTGAGAAGTATTCAACCTTCTATGTAAGAAAAGAAGAGAATTTAAGTTGAGAGTGGAGGAAGCTGGAAAAAGAGTATTTTGAGTATATACTCAATATAAAGAATATATATTTAATGATTACTCTGTTTAAGGGTTAAGAATTTTGATTTAATGCTTTGGTTTCCTGTGTCAAAGCTCCTGAGTTAATGAAAAGGATGACAGGCATCAAAACCATAGAATGCTATGCATACCTGTAATCTGACACACTATAGTGATCATTATTGTGTAAGAAAAGTGATCTAAATAGTGTCCATCTCACATTACTATGTCAAGGTTATATATTGGGTCTTTAACATTGGATTCCTTTAAAACTTTCTACAACATGTTTGACATAAGCTTATTCCTTTGATTTCTAAAGGCTGGGTCCCCTGAGTCAAATTCCAGGATATCTTCTAGTTCTCTTAAATAAAACATTGACTTACACTAGGAAGCCTTTTATGATTTCCCCTCATTTATACTTCACAGGGTGAAGAGCAGCAATCTAAATTTCTACCTTGACCACTTTTATTCTAAATGCTGTGAATTTCCAGGGCCAAAATATTTATTTACAATCATGATTCTTTACTTACAGAACTGAGCTACGCCTGGATCTTCAATGAATACCCTTCCTACCAGGATAACCGCCGCTTTGTTTCTCAAGAGACTGGGAATCTGTATATTGCCAAAGTAGAAAAATCTGATGTTGGGAATTATACCTGTGTAGTCACCAATACTGTGACGAACCACAAAGTCCTGGGGCCACCCACACCACTAATTCTGAGAAATGATGGTGAGTTGTCTACACAATTTTGTCAGTTCTATTAACAGGGCTCACTACTAGGACTTGGAAAAGCATCATTATATTACTGGCACATGAAGTTTTAAAGAAAAGTTTACAACTTTCTATATTTGGCATCCATTTTTTTTCCACTTGTATAAGAAATAAGCCTACAAACCCACTTTGGAAAACTAATTAGAAATCTGATTGCTAATTTTAAAGGGATAGGATGTGGATTTAGGCAAATAACAAAAGGAACTTAAATTGTATACACAAGCAAAATGAAGTGAAAGGTTGAACAATTAGCTCATTAATCAATTCTGTGTAATTTAGTATTCAGAGCCCAGAAAGTGGTTTAAAATTGTCCAAATAACATCTAGATATACAATAGTGAAGGAATAGTTCATACTATAAAGAAATTCAAAAATATCAATAGCTTATTTGAAAAAAAATTTAGTTCTATACCCCAATATGAAAATATTTTTTAGAAAATGTATGAATCTTACATGAATATCTGGACAGCATAAGCTATATCACCATGTGTGTCTAAAACACATTTTGTTAGTCAAGATATACAGGTACCATAACTCTTTCTATTGTGGAGATATATATATATATATATATATATATATATATATATATATATATATATATAAAATATCCATTTTAAAAATCCTCTCTTAGTCCAAAATTCTGGCTTAATAGTTGATGTGCACTGTGTCTTTCTTTTTCTTTAGAAATGATACTTTTTTTCCAGGAAGCCATCTCTCCAGGTCTGCTGTTTCTACCCTTGTTGCATCAGGGTAGAAACTCTAATGAAATCTATTATTACCCACCCACCCCACCCAACCCATTCCTTATCCTGCTACACTTGCCAGGGTGTCATGTAAACCACCTATACTATCTTGATTGTTGCTGTATAGTATAGAATGTAGCAAATAGAAATGTCTCACTAAGGGACTGGAGTGACGGCTCAGTGGTTAAAAGCACTGACTGTTCTTCCGGAGGACCTGAGTTTGATTCCCAGCATCCACATGGCAGCTAACAACTGTCTGTAATTCCAAAATCTGACACCCTTACGCAGTTATACATGCAAGCACAACACCAATTCACATAAAATAAAAATAGTTATTTTTTATAAAATAAGGAATGTTCCACTAAATATTCATTGCAAGAATGAAAACACAGGTATAATTAAACCCTGTAAGAAGGACCAATGTGATGATTTGAAGATTCATAGTTGACAGAATTAGGTTTCTAGTCTAAAAATGAAAGAAAATTTCCACTTAACACATTTGAAAAGAAAAGACAAGATTATATCATACAGATGAAGAAATTACCAATTGAGACACTAAAAATAAATTTGTTGGTCATAACCAATTTGCTAGATTGTACATTTTAAACTTAAGGAGTATCCTCTTTCACATTTGAGGAAAGGGCTGGGATGTTTAAATAACAAATTCAAAGCCACATGAATAGGATTTCAACATTGCACTTTGTCCTCTGGCTCTAGAGCCTCATATTTTAAACCTTCACCAAGTTTCTTCTTAACATCCCACCCAAACTCTTACATGAAGTCATATAAGAGAAAAATGTCTTTTGTTTCCCAAATGCATTACTCTGTCCATCTATTTTCTTGCAGTGCCCAGGAGTAAACTAAAGTCCTGGAACATGGTAGACAGGTGCTCTGCTGCTGAGCTATACACCCAGTTTACCCTGTCTCTCTACATTACTAGTAAACATCATGCCCAAGTAGATTTGAACTTGAAGTTTTCAGATCAGAGTAGTAACAGTCAAATTACTTGTTTAGGGATGGTCTAAACATCCTTACAATGGAGACCACACTGGAAATTTTTAATGAATAATTTAATTTTCAGACATTTTTGTCTACTGATACATTTAGCATGCATTTATTTAGCACTTGCTATGTGACATCCTTGATTCTGTGTTCCAGTAAGCAGAACAGGCCTTTATTTAGTGCTTCTTATATTCTAGGTAGTATGATAACCAGAAGCAAGCAAACAAACAAAAAAACAAAACAAACAAACAAGGCTGGAGAGATGGCTCTGTCCTCTGATATTCCAGGCTAATTTTATTAAACATACAGTATATTACCACATATTACATTTAAATTACCAATCTGGGTAAGGAAAATATATGAGAAGGACAGAAATGTATCTGATGTATAGTTTTCAGGTAAAACTGTCAGAATTTATCAATGAGATAAGTACAGATGAAAAAACCAAGAATGGTATCTACCTTTTTGGCTTTGCAACTGAGCCTATATAAGATTATTAAAATGACCTATCAAGCAGATTTACAAAGAAAAAGTTGGGAATCCTAATATTCATATTGTTTACAAAGCCAGACATATGACTTTTCCCTCAGCAATAGAACAAATTGCCAGGCCTGGCATGGTGGCGCAGGTCTTTAATCCCAGTACTCTGGAGGCAGAGGCAGGTGGATCTCTGTGAGTTCATAGGCTAGCCTGGTCTACAGAGCTAATTCCAGAACAGGTAGGTCTGTTACCCAGAGAACTGTCTCAAAACAAAACAAAAAAAGCCTACTATTTGGTTGATTTCTCTGTCAAAATGTCTATCAGATATATCTGTTTATTTTCCATATTCTCTCTCCGCAAGGAAAAATGTTAAAGCCTTCATCAGACTCTGTACTGAACACTAGCCTCCTTGGCACAGTACACCAGAAGTCAAATCACTAAGGTGGATTATTGTTAAATTAGAATGGTGCATTGAACTCACAAAACTAAACAGTCATCAGTTTAAAAATAGGCATAATGGACTGAAGATGTAGCTCAAACCCAGCTGATACAATTTCTATTTAGCATACCCAAAGCTCCAGGTTCAGTCCCCTGTACTGCATAAATCTGGGTTTTGTGGCACATGTTTGAAATCCCACAATTGGGAAGTAGAGGCAGCTGGATCAGGTGGACAAGGTCATACTCAGCTATTTGGTGAATATAAAGACAGCCTGAATTACATGAGACCCAGTTCAAAAAATAATATTAGGCAAAGTACCAGCTCCATCAAAAGGTACAAATGCTACCTTTCCAGAAACAAAAATGAAGAAAAGGATTTGTTTTAGTGGTAGGGTTTCCTAAACAAAATGTATGTAGGTCAAAATATCTAACCAAACGAATTAGCTGCCATGGTGTGTCAAGTCATGGATATAATGCAATATTGACTTGGTTGTAGCAGGATACAGCTGAAGGCAAACATTACAGAAAACTGCTGCCTTTGAAAGTGGGAATTGAAATTAGGAACACAGAAAGTTCAGTAACATCATACACACCTCAATCTTGCAGCAACTTTGCCTTTTGCTTGGGTTTTAGAATTATTTCTAAAATTTATTATCTACTCCATCTTCATAGAAATGACCAATGCTTTATATTAGAATATCTTATCACAGAATTAACGGGCTAAACAGCTCATTCTTCAGCAATAAATGCCCATTTATTCTTAATTTGCATGAGAGTTGCCTGGTAAAAATTTATAATATCTTTCTCATTTAGACTGGAGTACATAAAATGGATATGAAGTTCAATTACTAAGCACAAAACAGGTTATTTAATTAGCTCCTGTCTGAAGGTAAGAGAAGAGGGGAGACATAAATCAAAAGGAGATTGCAAAATTAAGATGACATTCTTAATAAAGTCTATTCAGTAAGAGTAAAAAAAAATCAATGAAATTATCACTCTACAGGATCTGCTATTTAGCTGCTATGTTAGGCTGATGATATCTGCATGGAGTGTGGAACTGGTACAGTCATTTTGATCACTGAAGCCCACTCAAGATTTCACACCCTCTTTCTGACTCACAAATATAACAAGTCAGGCAGAGGAAGTTCAAGCCTCAGCTATATTAATTGTCACAACTGGTGCTTTGCATTGCTGTGAACAGATGTAGCTTAAATGACTAGATTTCCCTACTGTTCAAGTCAGATCTTTTGAGTTCTAGAAAGACAATTTTAGACTCAGTGTTTCCAGTCCAAAAGGTCACCAGAGTGTCATAAACAGTGAACTGTGAATCTTGGCTCAGGTGTTGACAGGAATCGGGTGTGATGTCCCACATCCATCTCATTGCATTTACCATGTGACCCTGGCTCATTTATCCCACAGGCCTTTAGCACTGACTCTTCCCTTTAACCCAGCACTTCACAGAATGTATTTCTCTTGATTCTCTCCTTGTTATTCAATTTTTGACCAGGAAATAAGCCAGAAAACTAAAGGAGCAACCTCTCTGGGTAGAATTAAGACCTACCTGGTAACTGGCTGTTTCACAGGGAAATGTTTACTCATCAGTAAATTTAACATAATGGTATTTATCTCAGAGATACTTTGTGTATTAAAATGTATGCAAAGTGGTTTAACATTGATGAAATATAATATGTATCAATAACTTGCCTAAAATATGTGCACAACATGTTATTTTAATAAAATTATAATATTATGCAGAATGGACTTTTGTAGAATATAGGTGAAACTGTTTTCATAATGCTAATTAACAGTAGTAAACTTCCGGTAATTATCTTCTGATATAAATTTTTGAAATTTGGGCCCCAATGGCTCAGTGGTAAGGAATGTATATTGTTCTTTTTGAGGACATTTGTTTGGGTCCCAGCACTCACGTTAAGCAGGTCACAAGAATCTTTAACATAATTCCTAAGGAGTTAACTCCCTCTACTGGCCTCCCTGTGTACCTGCACACATGAGCATTATGAACACATAACCACATAAAAAAGAACTAGGCAACATTTATAGATAACCAAATTTTACACCTTTTATTTGTGGGAAAGGGGTTACTTAGGAGCTGAGAACTGAGGCAGGGAAGACAGATTCCTAGAAATACATATGCGTAATATATAATCTGTTTAACTGAGCTTCAGGAAAAGCTGTCCTGGGCTCTGGAGTCTCATGCTTACATTTCTTCTTTTACTTACTGATTGTTTTTTAACTTTGTAATAATTTTAATTTTGTATCTGGGATTCTTCCAAGTAACCAAAGCTTGTTCTACAATGTTTACTTCTAAAATGTATATAATTGAAATTTGTTAGACAAATATGGTAGAATTTTGTTTCAGAGTTTGTAATTATTTTTCTACATATTTTTAATGTGCTATAAAATAATGTAAGTTGTTATTTGGCAACATGTGATTATAACTTAGGTATCATGAAAGAAAAAAGATTTTTTAATTAGGAAATGTACATCTGAGCTATTACTAGAAGCAGTAGAGTAGTCTGTTGTTCAATACTGGTTATTAATAACAATGAGCTTGGAATATTATATACTTTCTTTACAAGTCTCAAATTTTTATTAAATTCTTAATGTAAAACATATGCTAAGGAAATAATAGAATTCAATGATAACCTAAATGACTACTTCTTATATCCTCAGCCATTACCCTCCACTTCCCCTGAAATCTTTCATGACAAAAAAGAATTAACATAAAAATAGCAATTAGGAAGTGAGGAAGTCTGTAAGGTGCTGATGTATATCACTCACATGAGCATTTAACTGAGCATAAAGAGTACTTGTCTAGACTTGGCCCTTTATCTCTGTTCCTTGATGTTGGCTAGCAATTGGCTGGCAAATTTTGTTTTACTAACTAGAATCAAGATAACTGATGAGCAAGATGACTTCAGCCTGATTCTGTACAATGTCCTTGTTTTGTGCACTGGTTGTTAAATATTTTAAGCTGTTTTTCCTAATTAGAACTAACTCTATGTGGAAGAAGTACAAAGGAGTAGGAAACAACAAAATTATTCTTGAAGGATTTCAAATTCTTTTTCTCTCTCTTTTTTAATCCTTGTATTTATTTACATCTTAGGTATATACATACATACTTATATATGTCTGTGTGTATTGATGTGAAATTTACTTTTTGAATGCTTATACTTCAGCACAAAATTAAAATATTAAAAACATTGCCCCTAGCTTTCTTTTTATAGATAACTGAATCTCAAAGTGTCAACCCAAAGCCCATAAACCTGCTAATAATTGAAAAATAATCATGAATTTGAGTTTCAAGGATTGGAATAGGAGGAGTTGGAGGGGGAAGAGAAGGGGAAATATAATACTCATGTAAGAAATTCTTTAAAAAAATTTAAAATTTAAAAAATACTAAAATTGTACATTTATGTTTTCAGAGTGTAAGTGAAATTCCTAATCATGTCTTCACTTCTTCTCCTAACTTAATAGTATTCAACTGTAAAAATATTGATCAGGCTCAGTGTTGAAGTGTTTAATGTTCTTACTTTAAATCTTGTTTTAATGTAATGGAAGGAAGGCTAGATGATGATGATCTCAGCATCTTCTAGACTCAGAGAACACCCAAAGCAGACAAAACAAATGTTCTGAACATGTGTGGGAAGGGAAAGGTGATGGAATTGTGGAGTATAGTAACAGATAAACTTCTAATTAATATGAGATAGTGCTTTCATTTCTCTGGTCTGTAGTTTTCTTTGCTATATGAATGGATAATATGTATTCAATTATCTCTAAGATGTAATTTAGGGGATTCTAAGCACAAATTTTCAATTTACTTCAACCTCAAAATTTGCAAAGATCAGGTCACATAAAACATCACTGTACAAGCAGGACACATGTTCCTCACTGGGTCAGATTTCTTCCCAATACAAATCTTAGCAGGCAGCAAGGTACACCTTTACTACACAGAGACCATGGAATAAACCCATCTCTATGAACATTAAAACGTGTGCCACCACTCCAAAGGTATTAGCTCAACTATGTTCATAGCAGCATTATTTGTAATAGCAAGAACCTGGAAACAACCTAGATGTCCCTCTACTGAAGAATGGATTAACAAACTGTGGTACATCTACACAATGGAATACTACTCAGCAGTAAGAAAAAACGATATCCTAAAATTCACAGGCAAATGGATGGATTTGGAGAATATCTTCCTGAGCGAGGTATCACAATCTCAGAGAGATAAGCAGGGGATGTACTCACTCACTAGTGGTCTCTAAACAAACAAACAAGAAAAAAAAAAGCCAAACATGCCCAAGCAGCAAACCACAACCACAGAACAGCTTGGGATCATAAACACCCTGGACTGACCCTTCAAACCCCAGTCCAACTATAGGAACACCAGACTCATTCTTGAGGGAGGGGGGACAAAACTGGATTTGGCCAGGAGTGGAGACTGATCCAAGCATTATTGGGTCAGTGGGACCACAGGACTGTCTGCTCCCTGCCCAGCGAAGGGATGGGGAGTTGCAGAGAAGAGAAATGTCAAGATGTGGTGGGAGGGGGAAGGGACCTTGAATGAGGATATACAGGGATGGG
>PVIH01001290.1:61271-176884 GCA_004025045.1 Sigmodon hispidus | reverse complement strand
ATTAAATACAAAATAAAGGAAAAAAAATAAAAAAATAAAAATAAAACATGTGCCACAAAAGAACACAGTCCATTGTATAACTCCAAATTTATACCAAAGCAAATATCAAAATGAATAAAGCACAAAAGGGGCATGAAAATTTATTGCCTCTATATTGTTATCTCCATTATGATCTTGCTAAGTGTTCCTAATATTTTTCCAACCTGCATTACAGTCTCATGGGGACTCTAGCAAACACTATTTGTCTTTATGAATAAATCAGCTTTATTTGTAAGCCACTTAATTAACCTAGGAGTCAGATTTTTAAAAAGACATTAGAGTATTTCTTTTGGTGTGTATTTGACCTACTTAGAATCTTTTATTGATATCCCAGCATTTAGGCAACAGGCAAAGGTATATATCCTGCATTTAAATGTAACTTTGTAATATTTAGGCATTTCTCCCTAAAAGTCCCTGCTTTATTTAAATCTTACTTTTAATTGCAACTTTTGTGCAGCTTTGTCACAGCAATCCTGTCTTGTTTTTAATTTTCTAACAACATCACAGTTAAGGATCTGTGGGTGTAAAACATGTTTGATGAGAACATCTAAATGACTAAAGGATCTGAGATGTTTCTCTAAGCTGCCATAGCTAATCTGATTTAATAGAGTCTTAATGGCTGTGGATGTTTTGAAGGTTTGTCAAGCTTAGGAACTTGGCAGGCATCTTTAGACCTCTTTTCCAGCCAATTCCATTCCAGGTCTATGGGGGGCCAAAGGTCTTGGATGGTCATTTGGCTAGTCAGTTAGGAAGCATCTGTTCAGTGTTCATTGTGTACAGTATGCTATGAAGTCAAAGGAACCGGTTCTCAGCCCATGGAAACATAATTTTAGAGAACTCCAAGCTAGCAAAGTATCTAATTTTGTTTATTGGGAATAAAAAAATGAACTCTCAACAATAGCATAACTGATGGAGAAACTGTGGATAAAATAAAGTACTAGAGGTATGATGCCTAGAAATGAGTTGTCTTGGGCTAATAATTTTATTTACTTATTTATTTATTGGGCTGTATGTTTGGAGATTCGAAGACACCTTTCAGAAGTCAGTTCTTTCACTCCATCATGTAGGCCCAAAGATAAACTTCAATTAGTCAGATTTGGCAGCAAGCGCTTAATATCAACTGTGCATCTTACTGGTCCCAAAGCCTTAATCATATATTAACAGTAAATATTGAAGAAATGCTTTTTAAGCTTCCCAGTAACAATATGGAAGTTTTCCTGTACTTGAAAATGATATAGTTAAAATTTCTAGTGAGGGAGTAAGGGTATATTGCATGATAGTGCGGTGTTAAAACTGATTTCCTTTCAGCAATACACCAAAGATACATAATCGTGAGGGCAGGTGGAATTATGACTAGATTGACAGCTTGGGTGTGAGACATACTTGCATGGTCTTGAGAATCATCATCCAGGAAATGTTAGACAACCTAAACTGAGAGAAGAGTCCCCAACAGAAGCTACTCAGTGCTGACTAAATCTTTGCAGGCAAGACATGCCCATGGCCTATCTCAATAAGTAAAATTAAAACTTCCTGCATTAATACAATGACTATTCTTGGATAATTCCCAGATTTTGCTATCATTTTTATTGCTATTCTAAATGATACTTTGTTTTACACAGTATCTAATTTGTTAGCTTGTTAATGAATGCTTCTAAATGGTACTTTGTTTTTAACCATAGTATCTAATTTGTTATTGCTGGTTAAAGAATACTTCTACTCTTAAAAGTTATTAAATATCTGCTAAGCTTATTGAAACCTCTTGTTCTAATAGTCTATTGACTGAATTGTTCTTTGAAATGTCACTATCTTCTCCATGCTTAGAGTCAGGCATTATGGCTCCTGGGTCCACCATCTATTTTTATTAATAAAGTTTTATTATCACACATTTCCCTGCCTATTGGCAGATGTTTGTCTATGACTGTTTGCAAAATACGAGGAGAGAGTTTAGATCTTCTACCCACAAGGTCCTGTGGTCTCTGACCTTTCATTTAAAAAGAGCTTCGCTGACTTCTGAGATTATGATGCTGTCATTAAATATCCAAAAACCTGTCTATCAATAATGCCTCTGCTGATTTCAATTAGTGTCAGTACACACAGAGACAGAGGGAGAATTAATTCAATACAATCTGGAGAACATTTTAGTATGTATGAGTATCCTCAATGGACATAAAAAAGATAGCTTGGTATCCTATAATCAATTGCATATACTGGATAAATCAAGTTACCTCAGGCATTTGGGTAAACAGGCACTCTTTGGGCCAAGCAGAGATACATGCTCACTCTATCTTTGTATTGAGGCAGCCTTCTAGAAAGTGTTCTTTTTGAATTTTAACTATTGAAAAGAAAAGAAGGAGATACTGATATTATTTAAGACAAATTATACATTTACTTTCATATCTCATTGGATTTAAGATACAGATAGTAAAAGACACACAATATACTACCTTACCTTTTTCAAGCAGTGAAGAGATTCCCCTTTAGCCACTCAGTTTAGAGGGCATGATTTTACTGGACTGTGTGGAGTGATACATGAGACCCTTGGGTGGTTATTTTTGTCACCTTGACATAAACTAGAGTTATCTGGGGAAAAAAAGAACCTTAGCTGAAAAATTGAGTTCATCAGATTGGGCCATGGACATGTATGGGGGCATTTCTGAGTTAATGATTGATGTGGGAGGGTCCAGCCCACTGTGGGTGGCACCACTCCTAGGCAGGCAGTCCTGGGTCATCTAAGAAAGCAGAATGAGCACACTATAGAAAGCACAGCAGTAAGAGGTGTTCTTCATGTTCTCTGCCTCTGGTTCTGTTTGAGTTACTGCCCTGAATCCCCTCTATGATGGAGTTTGATGGGGATGTGTAAGGCAAATAAACTGTTTTCTCTCTAAGTTGCTTTCAGTCGTAGGTTTTTATCTCAGTAACAGAAATAAACCAGGACCAATTCTCAGAATTTCATCAGCTTTTCCTTTGTATTAAGCAAAAAGCATGCTTTTTTTTAAAGCTACAGTGGCCAACTCAGCCAAGGGAACTTGTATGACTAATCAGATATTTCCAAATATATTTAGATTAATGGAATATACACCTTGTGACTCGTTTTCAAGAAAATCAATGTAGAAACTTTTCCAAAACAATTTTGGCAATTTTTTTTCAGTAGAAAATCCTACCCAGTGGAAGTCCGTGAATGTTCATTCCATCTGTGGTTTAATTTAGCAAGCACAGATTCCAGCTAAGGCAGGCGTTGCCAAAAAAATCTTTTGGTGCACAGTTTTGCAAACTGTCTTCCTTCTGCTAGCACAGTGCTCTGCAAATTGTACTTAAACAAAGAGCAGCATGTGGTTGGTTTCTCCTTCATATTCTGTAAGTTGTCATCTATTTCCTTAGATCTATATTCTTACAGATATGGGCACCAATCCTTAATCAGTGTCTAGGTTTTCAATATGGGACAATCTCTACCCACAAGGGCATCATCAAGGTTGTGGCTTTTAATTGCCTCGTTGCTGGTTGAACTCCATTCCTAGTATCTCTCACCATGACTTGCTCACTCTGAGGTTTCCCAATGTCTGGTATCTCACTCAGGTCCAGGCTCAGAAGAGTGGCACTCAAGGTGTTTTCTTCAAACTATCAGCAGCATCACCTAGGAGCTACTTAGAGATGCCATACCTTGTACCCTAGTTTTCATTCTGCTTTGTTAAATTAGAAACTCAAGTCCTCCAGGTGATTTCAATCACAGAATGGATGACTGCTTCCGCATAAATACCTAGGAACTTTTAGCAAAGTTTCCTCATGAAATCAGCTTTTAGTTACACAGGGAGCAATTCATCATTGTTCAAGTATGCCACACTACCAGGCAACATATCAAACACCAGGATTCTTGTAAAAGTTGTAAAAATAGTAATCAGGACAGTGTTGACTTTGGTGTGTTCCAGCCCCCTTGGCCAGGCATACTGAATAGTTTCTGATTGATGCCAGCATTTATTAAGGTCTACTGTAACAAATATTGAAGACCTTGCCTTTTGGGAACTTTGACATTAAGAATTTCAGGTGCTTCATGTAACTATTACGACTGTTATAGTGAGTATCTTTTTTCAAAAAAAAAAAAAAAGAAAGAAAGAAAGAAAGAAAGAAAGAAAGAAAACAAAACAAAACACTGAAGCTACATTGTCATAAGCCAAGACTGCTTTCAACCTTGTGGATAAATAGAGGAAAGTGTGGGTTTCTTTCTTTTTTACTATTGTACATGATGGGCAAATCATTTAATCAATATGGAAGAAAGTGTGGCAGAGATTATGTTTTCTGGTTGAACCAGGGTGTATTGCATGTGTTCACCCTAGTTTATCTTAGTTATTTAGATATATACCTAAACTTTAATATACCTTCCACCTTTGTGAAGATGGAAAAAGGATTCAGAAATAGTTACACCAGTGACCTTGCTCTGTAAACCACCAGACCATCTGTGGACCAATTAAGTTCAATCGGGTCCAGGTGGTCAGAGAAATGACCTAAAAAGACGTGCTTCTGTTTTAAACAGCCTTTTGTTTTCCCTAAAACACAAAGGCAACAGATTTGACATTTGATGTTTAAAGTAAAGGCCAAAATAGTTAGAATAAAAGAAATAGCCAAATAAAATATAGCCTGTACCATATTTAGTCCAAATTAGAAGGAACACTCCCACAGGTGTTCCCAAAAATATTATTCACAATATAGTTGAAGAAAAGCACTTTCTTTATTTGCAGGATAAGATGTGCACTGGCATTCCTATAAGCAACAGTGAAAATCATCTTTATGTACTATAACTATTGTGATGTATTCAGAACAATCTGTTTTTACTGATAATTCTTTTTATATTTATATAGCTATAAATATGGATCACTCTATATACCAAGAAACTACCACCATATGACCAGAAAAACAAACTATACAGCTGATGTTAGTAAATGGAAACCACAGGATATGTAGTAAATGACTCTCATGGCTGGAAAACAGCATGTGTCTCTTACTATTATAGGCCACATTAAAAATTCCCCCATGCCTCCCATCTTTTCCTCCTTGCCTCATAATCCCATTCATGTCACTTCACTCATATTCCTGTTACTGAGATAGGATTTGTGAATGACATAGAAAAAAATTAAGTAATTGAGGAATTAAAAAGTCCACAAGATACAATGCATAATTGAGAAAATACCTTGTTTATAACTATCTGTAAAGATGATAGGAAACAGACTGTTGAGAGGTGCCCTGGAGTTTTTAAGATGTTTTATGTCCATGGTTATTTAGTGAATGCCTATTAAGAGATTGGGAATTTAAGCTAGGAATACAAGCAGGAAGAATACAGATACATCATTTGGAAGTTTGTTTTCTCAGCTGAGTAAAAGCTACTAAATACATGAACAAATGATAGAGTCTTGCACTGTGATAAGAAACATGAAGGAAAGAAAATGCTGATAGAAATTAATAGTAAAGACATAGTTTAGAGAAGGTGATCAGAAAATGCTTCCTTGAGGCTGCATCATTTGAAATAAGACATAAATCAGCAAAGAGTCATATACATGAATGCCACAAAGAATATAAGGCAAATGAATACAGGTCCACATCAAGCACATAACTGTGGACATAGGTCCACAATGAAGCATCATTGATGATAGCTGAATATGGCAGCCGCCCAAATGTTCATCAGTCAGTGTTGCAGTATGTTGCATCCTACCTCTTCTCACCTCAAGCCTTAAAATGGAGCTTGAGTAAGAACTAGAGTCATGATAAGTACAGGATACTACTTACATACTTACAGTATCAGCATAATTTAATTATAATTAAAATGAGGTCATCCTGCAGTATAATAGGATCTTCATCCACAGAGAAGATACAGAGAAAGAGTCGATAGAAATCAGAGCCAGATAATTTAATGACATAACTACATGTGGAGGAACACTGAAGATTAATAGCTGTACTCAAAACCTAGGAAGAAACAAGGGTATATACCCAGCGTCAGAGAGCTTAGGCCTGTCCATGTTATCATAACTATGGAAAATTGTTCCTTTCAGCTTCTTGGTTTGTAGCTTTTTGTTATAGGACCACTATGAAACTAATGCAAATTCTTATTTTATAAATAAAATATGGAATATACCTACAGTTGCAGGCCAAACAGGATGTTAGTGTGCCATAGCATGGGCCTAGCAAGCATGTCACATAAAAGAAGCCAGATGGGAATGACATCACCTGGGGACTGGAGAGAGGCAGACAGTTACTAACCACCTTGGCTGTTGCTGAAGAGGATCCAGGTTCAGTTCCCAGAACCTATATGGCAATTTATAACTATCTGGAATTCTATTTCTAGAGGATCTGATCTCTTCTTCTGACCTCCAAAGGAACCAGACATACATGTGGTACAAATACACACATGAATGCAAACATTCATAGTAACAAAAAAAAAAGAAAGAAAATTTTGAAAAGAATGCAGATATATGATCTCATTACTATGCAATGTCCAAAGCAGTTGGATGTGCTGAAAACAGGTCAGATGTTGCTGTAGGCTGTGTTGTGCTGTACTGGGACTTGAAATTAACAGTAAATGGGCATCACAGATATCATTTGAGTATTGAAAATTCTCAGAAGCCAGACTATAGTGACAGTGGCATGTGTAAACAAACTTGCTGTGCCTTTAAAATCAATAAATTGTTAATAAGCAAGTTATATCTAAAATTTTGTTTATTTTTAAGTTCTATGAAAACAATAAAAATGAAGCAAAAGAAATGTTGGTTTTTTTCCCATGATTCACAAACCAAAATGGGTTAGTGATAGTGTTAGGGTTCGGGTTAGGGTTAGGGTTAGGGTTAGGGTTAGTGTTAGTGTTCGGGTTAGGGTTAGGGTTAGGGTAGGACCTCCAGAGAAGAGGAAGAAGTATTCTATGAAACAATTCTTCAAGAGGGGACTCCAAATGCACACTCTAATAGGAAGAATTTTTAGGATGGGTAAATAGATATCTGACAATTTGGACACTGAGTCTTCATCCTCACTGACACTTAGAACAGGGTTCTTTGAGAAACATTTT
Organism: Sigmodon hispidus; assembly: GCA_004025045.1. Taxonomy (NCBI): domain Eukaryota; kingdom Metazoa; phylum Chordata; class Mammalia; order Rodentia; family Cricetidae; genus Sigmodon; species Sigmodon hispidus. The sequence goes on along the minus strand of PVIH01001290.1, from coordinate 169,803 downwards.
CTCTTCACTATAATCTTCTTAAATTCATTAACAGTACATGAAGTACAGGTAATGGCAATATAAAAAGATATGACAGGGACAAAGCCAATCATTTCAAGACATCCTTGCTGTTAATATTTTTAACCTCTTTGTCTCACCTCCTTTGAGCATGTGATAGATATATCGCCATGCAAACTGTCTTGATTTCCTAGGAAGACAAAGACCTCCCTCCTCTTAAGGCAATTTTTTTTTTCAATTAACACCAATCTCTGAGTATAAGCCACATGCACAGCACTAAAAGGTGTTAACGTGCTCACTGCACTCCGAGTCATACTACTGATATTTATGGGACGATGATTCAACTGTACAGACGGTCTGTTAGCAAGTTCAGCAGCTGTGTGTGAATGCTCTTGCTAGTATGCACCACACCATTACCCAGTCAGTTTTGTCGAATGCTCAAAGGGAAGCAGTCAAATACAGGTGCAAGAGGAATTATGGCAGAGACTTGATGAAAAAAAAAAAAAAAAAAAAAAAGAAGGGAAATAGCTTTGTTTGGGAACAAGCCAAATGTGCCTCTGGTGTCTTTTAATTTACTTTGACAGTTTTATATACTGCATTGGAAAAAGGTCATAGTCAGAGGTGAAGACTCCAGCCTTGAGTTTTAACTTTGGCCATTAACTAGATATTGGTAGGACTGAAAACAGAGTGGTAACCCTTTGAGATTACAGTCTCCCTTGTAAAAGGAAGAACGGCTATCAGCTGCAGTTGCTCCCTTCTGAGCACTAAGAGTTGTCTCAATCCCTTGTTCTAAGAGGCCCTAACTGTGATCTCCCCTGGATGCACAGACCAGATGTGTGTATTCGGGAACATCAAACTTAACGACCCTGAAAGAAGAGACGGCTCAGCAGTTAAAAGCCCTTTTTTGCAGAGGTTCAAGGTTCAGTTTCTAGCATGTACACAGTGGCTCGAAATCATCTGAAACTCCAGTTCCAGGCGATCCAATGGCTTCCACTGACCTCCTCAGTCACCCTGCCTCACACTATCTACACACATGCAAGCAGGCAAAAGCCTCATACATAATGAATCTAAAAAGAGCATTTGTAAGAACACTAGGAAATTTATCTCAAAAGTCCCTTCTAAGGCTAGTCTTTCCTGTTAGTTTAGGAAAAGAAAAGAAAATTGAACAGCATCGGCAGAACTGTATTCAAGTTCACCCCTCCACAACAGCCCTCATGGTAAACCTGGCAACATTGTAAATAACTCATAGAGCTGACTTGTTTTTTCATGGACTGATTAGATCCTTGTGGCGCCTGTTTTCTGAACCAGCACGTGAAAAGTGTTTGCATGATGAATAAAATCAGCTCTCTTTGTTACTGCACCTGTGCCCATTTCTTATCGTTACTCTTTTCTTTTGAAACCTTTTCATTTTTTTTTTTTTTTTTTGCTTTTTCTAAGGGGGTCCTAAACGAGACTTAAACTGAAGGGGCTACTCGCTTTGCGATAAACTTGGTCACCCCAAACTCTTTGTCAGAACTGCTGTGTCAATAATCGTGGAAATGTCCAGAGACCAAATAGAAAAAAAATATATCAAACCAATGGGCAGCCTTAGCTAATGTGTCAAGATAGTATTGATAGGAAATGATTTGTTTTTAATTATAAAACATAAATTTCGACTGTCATTACACAGTAATCTTTATAGATATGAGGAATTATGAATGCCAAGGTAATTAACTACTTCATTAGCCACATAGGCACATGTAAAGTTTGCCTACTGTAAGTACTAACCATTTGCTATGGGTTGACAACTTGGAATACAGGCTTCTGATGCTGCTTCAATGTACTTACTTAGATCCGTTTAGATTAGCCTCAGATGTGAATAAACATGGCTGCCAGAGAATGACTGAGAAATCACTACGTGGGCACCATAAAGGATGTATTTTGAAGTGTTTATAAATAGTTTTGTGCAGTGATTTCCAAGGAAGTGGTGTTCCTACTGACTAGAAATATATCTTTTTTTTTCCTTCCCCCACCACAAACAACCTTTACAAAGTACTGAGAAGCATGGAAAATCTAATCCTTTGCAGGTGGTATAAAGACTGTGATTGAAATTTTTCTCTTAAAAAGACTGGAGGAAGAGTTGGGTCATGTTGTGTTAGAGTGAGTAGAATCTGTTACAGATAAAGGAATTAAATGTGTGCCTAAGCATATAGATGATTCTATATTGACAGAAAATACATAAATCTTGACAGAACCTCTAAGACTTGTTATTTTTGTTTGTTCACAGGGGTCATGGGTGAGTATGAGCCCAAAATAGAAGTACAGTTTCCAGAAACAGTCCCAGCTGAGAAAGGATCAACAGTCAAGCTGGAATGCTTTGCCTTAGGAAAGTAAGTTCTGCTTGTCCCTGCTCCCCTGGGCTCCAGTAGGTAGAGAATTGTCTTCCGTGCTCATGGCCATGGTTTCGGAGCTGACTGAAAATCAAGTCATCTTTTTCTTTGTAAATCTGTGCTTGCACCTTTGATTCTGTCCTCCTCCTATGGAGAAAGACGGGTAATGGCTGCAGAAGGATTGGGCTGCCATGACTAACATGACCACAAAGGAAAAGAGAACAGATGAATCTAAAAACATATTTTATTCCATTATTATGACCTGTAATGTACATGCTGTCTAAGCCAGAACGTCAGGAAAACCTTCCATTTGAGGTCCAGGCAAGCTGACTACTTGGAAAAAACGGGAACTTTCATTCTGAGCCCATTTACAGAGGATACATAAAATTTTTCTTGAATTTCTTTTCAAATTGCCAAACTCCTCTCTCTCTCTCTCTCTCTCTCTCTCTCTCTCTCTCTCTCTCTCTCTCTCTCTCTCTCTCTCTCTCTCTCATTTTGATTCCCTTTTGCTCTCACTAGTGATAGAGAAGACCTGATATCTTAGAGTCTATTTTAGAGTGGTCTGAAAATTATTCACAACTTTATTATTCCATCTCCATTACACTTAAAAGAACCCACTTGGAAAGCACTTAGCCTTCCCATAGAGTATCTGCCAAAGGGCTGATCAGAAAGGAAATGCAGATCAGCTGGGATTTTTCTATGCCAGTAACCAACAGGAATGGTTTGTCATCCACAATGTAAACTACCACCAAAAGGAGAGAATACTGGGGCCCTTGTGGATTTTAATGATATGTGCCTGGGTTTTCACCCAGCTCCATCTAGCAGCTACCCATTTTTAATTCTGTTTTTTTCTGTGCCTAAGTATTGACAAAAGCCACAGGTTTCTGTTCAGTTTATAATATTTTGAAATGAAGTGTCTTGTGTTTGACAGAAACCTTAGGCATTCTTTGCATTTCCAATTTTATTTTCAACTCTAATGGAATGATTGTTTTCCAGTTGTAGCAATGGAGGCCACAGTGGTGTCTTTACTTTGATGGGGTTTCACATGGTGGTAATTTTGTATCTCCTAAAATTTATCACAGTGTATCCACTGTGCCAGAGCTGCAGGACTCAATGCTGTACAGACATGAAAGCTGTAAAGCCACATAGAAGACACAGAAAACTGCATGGATTTGTTGCTGAGCAGAACAGCAGATTGCACATATTGAAATGTTGTTGATCTTAAAATGTTAAAGTCTTTCTGTGAACCTATAAAACAACCAGGGAGACAGCAAGAGCAGGTGACTGGATTGCTGGGGTCTATATTTGGCAATCTTTGCAAGATGACACTTTGCAAAACCCTCCCTGGAGAAAGCAAAATTCACATTGCTCACACTTCCAACGGGGCTATGAATTAAAGTCTATTCACAATGCTTGAATGGTGCTAAAATAAAAACAAAAGACACAAATTGGGATCCTCAAACCCACACAGAAATGTTTGGATATGCATGTCTAGCTGTTGAAACACACCATCATCACCCACTTAAGAGTAGAAGACTAGCCTACGCTTAGTTGTGTTTAAAGGCATATATTAAGTATATATATGATTGATTGTAAAGGCACCCAAATGTGCTTTTGATGGAGTCCTCCTGCATCCTGAGTCAGTGTCTGCCTAATGAACTTAAGCTATTTTAAAACAAATATAGTAGATTTAATAGCTCTAATTTTTTAAATACCATCTCAATTTTCCCAGAGAAGATTGGCAAGTCTTTAGTGTAATTGCTTCTCTGTGAGTGGTTTTTTTTTTTTTTTTTTTTTTTTTTTTTTTTTTTTTTTTTTTTTTTTTTTTTTTTTTTTTTTTTTTTTTTTTTTTTTTTTTTTTTTTTTTTTTTTTTTTTTTTTTTTTTTTTTTTTTTTTGTGTGTGTGTGTGTGTGAAAAAATAAATAAGTAAATAATTGTATCCCCTGCTAGGAAGCAGCAATCCTAAAAGCTACTGTTAACTTAAAAAAACAAACAAACAAAAAAAAAACCACTCATTTGTAGACAGGCTGTACTCCTTACACTCCTTGGCAATTTAAGATGTGTTTAGTTATGTTTAGCTATGGCATGAAGATGATAGATGACTTGAGAGCACATTAAGACCCCACAGACTGCTCTTTTCTTCATCTTGCTACATTAATTATTGTTTCCACAAACCATCTTCCAAATGGACCACTATAAATAGGTTAGGTCATCAATATGTAAATGACAATAAGGACAACAACTGTATTACTCAGATCAGGTTGTCATAAAATTTCCAGATTTTATGAGCTCATTACTTTTACTATGACTTGTTTAATATGTGGGTGTAACTCACAGTGTGGTATTCACATTGCTGGACATAGCATTTAAAAGAATGTATCTGCTCTCTACAGCATCACAAACTTAGAAGGAACAACCTGCTAATATCTTACTATTATCTCATGATTTATGGTTTAGGAATTCAAGCAAGGCTTAGCTGGATGATGCTTTTGGGTCTGTATGATGGCTCCGGGGGTCTCATGGTGTGAAGTTGGCACACCAGTAGTGTGGAGACCTTAAAGTAGTATCATTCACATTTCTGGCATCTTAGAGGCAAGATTGGATGATGAGGCCAACTGGGTCTGTCATTAGGTAACCTCCATGAAATAGCCTCGGTGTGGCAGGATTAAGGTGAATTTCTCACAGGTGCCTCAAAGACAGTGTTCCAAGAAAAAAAATATGGAAGCTGTCAGTTTAAGGCTTAAATCCAGAAATCAACTCACTATCACTCCTGTCTATTTATTAGTCAGAATGGTTTATGAACCCAACAAGTTCAAGAAGAGTAGACATGGGCGTCCACCCAGTGGGAGGTATGTTCAGGAAGTTGCTTCCATTTTAATTCTATTACATATGTGCCTGAAGATTTTTATTTTTAGAGTTATAATTTAGAAAAACCAGATATTTGGAAAATTTAAAAATTACCTTGTTAAAAATGTTCTTTTCTTTCAATGATAATGGTGCGTAGGAGGTTGATTACATTGTTTAATGTTAAGAATGTCCATTTTTAAAAAATGTGAATAATGCTGAAGATATAGATGTTGCTGAAATAATGGTAATATAGGAAGGAAGATTAGGGAGTGCTTTAATAGGATTTACAAACAATGGAAGGGGCTTTCTGTATAGATTTAAAAATGAGATAAAACTTGCTTAAATTTGGTTCATCCAATTTTATTGTCATCCTCATCAGCCCAGTCCCAACTATTCTATGGCGGAGAGCTGATGGAAAGCCAATAGCAAGGAAAGCAAGAAGACACAAGTCAAATGGAATTCTGGAAATTCCCAACTTCCAGCAGGAAGACGCTGGCTCATACGAATGTGTGGCTGAAAACTCTAGAGGCAAAAATGTAGCAAAGGGACAGTTAACTTTTTATGGTGAGTTTTCAGTTCTACTTACTTATTATTTGTCATGCTGTAGCAATTTAATATGTAGTTCTGAAGAACTTTTTTATATTACAATTATGTGCTGGCAAGTCTGCAGTTGAAAGGGTTTTTGTTTGTTTGGTTGATTGGGATTTTTTGTTTTGTTTTTTAATCATGTAGAATAGGATTGTTTAAGATTCTTGCTTTTTACATAATTAGCATGCCCTGGATGACTCTGGGTGTGGAAAGTATAGGTGGGGGCAAGGATGTTGAAGGAGCAGAGAGGAAGGAATTAAGCTGATGTGTTTAGGAGATGGATGGTAGTGTGAACACACTTCCACAGGAGACTATTTCCTGTTTTTCTCTTCTCATTGAGCTATAAGCCTGACACCAGAAATCATTTGTTATTCGTGTGTGTGTGTGTGTGTGTGTGTGTGTTTGTGTGTGTGTGTTAATTGAAGCTCTGTGCTAAGAATTTTGAATTGAGGCTCATCCTACTCGACAGCAGTTTAATATAGTATCATGAACATTTCAAAATGCACACTGTCCAATTTAGTTCTGAGTGGACCTCAGAGTAGACCATAAGAAATGCCTTATCACATATATATGTGAAGCTTCTCCTGTTCTGGACATATCATCTATATTGACCCAAAGATAATATAAGTGCAAAATTTGTGTCACATGGTTCTAATTATATCCTGGAAAGCTCCATAGGCTATTGATCTGAAATCCAGAAAAGGGTTTCACTGGAAATGCATTCTGAAACAAATTTGAGAGATGCCAAGTTAATTTATTTTTCTTTTTCTTTCTTTCTTTCTTTCTTTCCTTCTTTCTTTCTTTCTTCCTTCCTTTCTTTCTTTTGAGAGAGGGAGGGTCTCTCTATTGTAGCTCTGGCTGTTGTGGAACTCATCTAGACTGGAATGACTTTGAACTCTCTGTGCTGGGATACAAGGCATGCTCCACACCTGGCCAATAGCATGTATTTGTAAATGCTCATCCTCCGAAGTCCTTTAGCTGTAAAATAAGCTGAGAACTATACTCAGTGATCATATAAAGCATGTTAGAAGCAGATTGGAAAGCAAGAAACATACCCAGCATCAGCCATTGACCTTCTTTATACCCAACTTTAGACTTGCATATCCCTGAAGCTGCTGTTACGGCCAGTCTAGAAAGTTCTTAATAAAATGATCAGAACAACAGTAGTTTGGGAGGAAAAAATGAAAACTACACTTTTCTCTATTTATTTGTCTTTCTGCCCAAACCAAATGAGAGATTTGATATTTGGCCTTTTATTTTCTTAAATTATGAGAGTTGATGTTTTATTTGATGGGTTGAAATGTGTAACATACCACTGTTAATGGGGAAACTCCCAAGAGCCAAGCTTACAGACTGATTTGGTGAGAAGCAGTTACCTTGTATTTTTAATTGCTACAGATTTATTATTCTCACCTTTTTGATAACTATTTCTTTCATGCCAGAAAGTAACTGCTTAAGCTTACTTAGGCAAAATGGGCAACACTGTTCTTTCTTGTCAATTGAGTAGACCTTTAGATTTAGTGTCAGTAGTTCCTAAGTGCTAGTTATAATGCTAGAAGAACTGAATAAACTTTCATGATTTTGTTCTAAGGTGAAATGCTTGCTTTTGGTATACTAAGTGTTTTGTTTGTTTGTTTGGTTGGTTGGTTGGTTGGTTTTGTTTTGTTTTTTGTTTTTTGGTTTTTTTTAGCCATCAGTTTTCCAAGGGGTTTGAGGTCTCCTACCCAGGAAATACAGCAATTTAGATACTGTGGTGGAGAATGGACTTTGTTATGGGCCCCAGGCTTGTGTAAAATAGGTGCATCCCAGGGATCCTGCCCTAGAGAGGAAAATTAGGGACTAACAGTGTTTGCCTTTTAAATGGTGCTATCTGCAACACTGCTTGTTGTAGGAGCAGAACAATTGGCCTGTTTTCTGAAGATAGCACCATGTCACCACCTTGTCAGTCACCCTTGACATCAGATCAGTTGGCTTTCACAGCACTTGGATATTGTATCTGTTTATTCTTTTGTTCCTCCTCAGCTAGCTTATCACTGGTATTGTTTTCACTGTCTGTCACAGAAGGGCTTAATTATACAGAAGGGCTTGACTGTAATTTTTCTTTTCTTTCTTTTTTTTTTTTTTTTTGAAGGGAGAGGTTTGGTGTGTTCCCAGTGCTGCTTTCCTAATATCCAGCTGCCTTAATCTTCAAGTTAAATGAGTTATTATAATTAAAATCACTGCCCCCCAAAGGGAGAAAGTAGCCCTAGTCACTTATCCAGGAACATTCTGCCTTTGTTGACAAGACAATTTTCTTAATACAACATTAAGGTATGATGTAGCACAAACCCTAATTGGTTGTAATAATTAAAACCCGAAGCCAAATATCTAGGTAAATGCTGAGAGATTAGAGACATAGGGGTCTACCACTAGAGAGACTTCTTACCTCTATTGAATCCTCAGGCAGAAAAGAGATTCTGTCTCCAAGAATCCTCAGACTGAATGAGCTGAGATCCTGTCTCCACCTGCTTTATATTTGTGTCTCTACCTCCCTAGTGCTGGGATTAAAGGGATGAGCCATACACTGTTTCTCTTTTAGACAGAATCAATCTCATAGTCCAGTGTGGCCTTGAACTTCTAATCCTCCTGTTTTCTTCTCTCACATGCTAGGATTAAAGGTGTGGGCCACCACTGCCTGACCTCTATGGTTAACTATTGGCTGGTTCTCTCCTCTGATCTTCAGGCAACCTTGATTTGTTAGAACACAAACAAAATATCACAGCAGTATGCTAGTTCAAGAATTAGAAACCATGGATTTGTGCTTAGAAATCTATATATTCAGTTGTAATGAAAAATGAAATTTTCAGGAAAATGGACAAATTTGGAACAATGTAACTGAAAATAGACAAAATTAGCAAGTTCTCTGTCATTTGTTGATGCTAATCTATGATATAAACATGTACATATGTATAAAAGTAATCTTTTACACATGGACATGAAAGAGGAAGGGAACCTAGAAAATTAAAGAGGGAGCCAAGGATGAGGGGCTTGAGGAAGAAGCAAAACCACAAAACCAAACTTTGCGTGAATGGCATGGTGATAGCTACTGCCTTGTTTACTAATTAAAAACTAATAACCAAAGAAAAACTGGGGGAAAACATTATTTCATTGTTGTGCCATGGTGTTAAACCATTCAGGAGCTCTGCAGTAGCAATCATGGTAAAAATGGAGTTTTGTTTCCTTGTTGTACTAAGAAAAGCATTTAGCCATATTTCAAAAGATTGCTGTGCTGAATCACATCACATACCTCTCCCCTTTGAGAGTTCAACAGAGTCGCCTGGTCCTAGCCACTGCTACTGCCATGCCCATAGGCTAAAGTGTAACACTTTGAGCAGAAATCCCAAAATAAAATAAGAGATAGCCACCTTCCAACACATTCCACGCAGAACTCAGGGAAGAGACACAAAACCCTGAGGCTGACAGCTGTGAGACAGTCTTGAGATGCAGGGAGAAGCCAGTTTCTAAATCCTCGGACCAAGGATGTCCATCTGAAACAACAGAAGGTGAGAACTAGGCAGCTAAGCAGGATCATATAAGAGAGGGGGAGCTTGGGTTTTAGTCACAACCCATTGGGCAGATGTTAAATGGGGAAATGACTCCTCCTCCCTGTGATCCCCACTTCTAGGGTGGTATGATGAGCACAAGTTTAAATCACAAAAGCAGAGAGGACAGTGAAGGAACCATTTGTCCTGTCTATGTGAGACATGTTTGCAGCTGGGACTTGAAGGGGGAAAAGAATTAGAGAGACAGATGTATTTTGAAGTCAGAGGAAATGCGACTTTCTCATTTCGTTCCTCCAAGTACTGAGTTTAGAGAGAAACTGATTCCCAGGCATATTAAAGCATGTGATTAGTTTACATATTGAGAAGCAGAACTAGATCCCAAATGCTGTGCTAGAGGTTCTGAAGCTTCAGACTAAGTGGGAAATCTTCAGAAAATACAGAATATTGAATGCTGTATATGAAGGTTTTGATTTGGTAGATATAAAATTACATTTTCATTAATTTCCCAGGTGTAATGCTTAGGTGCAGGCCACATGGTAAGGACCGTTGCTCTGTGAGAGATTGTTTCCAATGTTATAGTGAAGCCAGGATTAGATTACTGGCAACAGATTGTTTCTGTTGCTCTGGAAGCTTCCATGTTGGTGTCCCATAAGGTACCAGTCAGTCCACATGTAACAAGTAGAATCAGAGGTCTAGGTCTAGTTTTTCTTGAGAAAAGGAAAATGTAAAATGTATGTCTTTCACTTGAGAATTGTTCATCATTTTACCCGATCCTCTCTAAATTCACTCTCCTTTTTTTGTACAAATATACAGATAGAATTGCAGCTCTTATCAGAAAGAATGGACTATGAACTAAGGGTCTGATAGTACCTTTTGCACACTTTCTCCTCTAGTAATATTTGTTACACTCATCACTCAGAAACTGAGAAATTTCCATCCCACTAAAAATTCTATTTCAAAGACTCTGGTAAATCTTTTGTTGGAAGAAACTATTAGGTCCATTCCCTTGATTTTATAAATAAAGTAGAAACCTAAGGACAAAAGATTATTTTGCCCAAGATAATATATTGCATGGGATCTGACTGTCTGGAACTGCCTGATGCCATACAATATATACTGTCATTGCTCCCAGATCAATGTTTTGCATCAGGGACCCAAAAGAAGCATCAGGGACCCATTGAGTGATCACAATCACCCTTGTGTCCTCTCTGGAACCAATAAATGACATAACCAAATGGATATGGATAAACAATGGACCCCTTTGCTTTCTTTCCTTTGGTTGTTGTTGTTTTTGCTTTGTTTACATTGGTCAAACTTATCACTGAGCTCAAAAGGGGCTCTTAAAAAAACGTTCTTCAAATGTTTGTAGACTGTGTCTAGATTTTGTATGCCTAAGTCCCGTGACTATAAAGGGAAAGTCGTGTGCTTGGTGCTTGATGGTACTACAGAGGGTATGTGAGTATGTGTGAGGTCATCAGTAAGTAATTACAGAAGCATTTTGTGCACAGCTTCCTAATTCTCCATGGATATGCTTTGTGTATGTGACAGATAGATAATATTCAACCCTGCAAAGTGGCTTAAAGGACAGAGTGACCAGATGATAAACACAGCAGTTAAGGTGATTTCACAGTACAGCAATAACTGCTTAATTGTCCTAAGCAGAACTATATTGGTATCCTCAGTTTTTTCCTGGGTGTCGCATAAGGTACAGCCCATGATTTTTGTTCCTTTTCTTGCATCTAATGACAACAATAAATTTAATCACTACAGTTTTTCAAGGAGTATGCATCAGGAACATGCTGTAAGTAATAGGAAAATAATATAGAAATGGAGATAGAAACTCCTTACCCCAATAGAAGTGGCAAACCACATAACAAAGACAGTATATTGTATTGCAAAAATTCTCTTTGATATTATAATAGAAACCTGTACCCAGATATTGGAGAAAAGCTGGAATATCAGAGAGAAAGAGAAACAGACCATAGCTATATCTCACCCAACAACTCCTCAGGCTTGTCTCTATGAAATCATCCAGCTTCTCTCTCCTTAGCCCCACAAGAAAATGTCTGGGAAAGCCGAAAAACTTCCTTTCTCTTTCTCTGCCCAACTATTTTAAGTTCCTCTTTCCATTTCTTCCTAAAGCTAGAATTAAAGGTGTGAGTCACCAATCCCTGATCTTCACAGTTTGGCTCTGTGGTTGAGTCTCTGATATTCCAGACTAATTTAATTAAATATATATCACCATAGAGTTGAAACCTAATTCTAGCCTATCTGTATAGCCACAGAAAACAAAACAAACCAAATATATTTTTTATTCATTAAACTTATTAAAACTTACCATTTTGTAGGAATGGATCCATAAATCTAATGAGGTATCTCATACTTTTAGTTTCAAAGTGTCCTTTTCAGATTAAGGAATCATTAGAAATCTCAAATCTGTACTTACAGTGTATCAATCCACCAATATCTATCATGTTGTAGAAGATTTTGATTTAGTGTATCAGGCTGTGAGATTTCTTTCTGTATGCTGTGAGTATGTGTTGCTCTCATTGGTTGATAAATAAAGTTGATTTGGCCTATAGTTGAGCTATGTAGGGAAGCTAAACTGAATACAGAGAACAAGAAGGGCAGAGTGAAAACACTGCATCCAGCCTCTAAAAAAATCATCTAAGGACCCAGGTGAGCCAGCCACAGCCACGTGGCCAGATAGATTAATAACAATAGGGTAAATTAAGATGAAAGAGCTAGCTAGTAATGTGCCTGAGACATAGGCCAAACAAGATAAAATTAGTATAAGCATCTCAGTCAATTTTTGAAAAGAAAGCTGCCACAGGCAGGCCAAACCTCTGGCTCATACAGAACCAAAGACCTTTTACAACACAAACATTTATGGAGAAGGATAGAATTTGTATTTTTGCAAATCTCTTTAATATCTGTTTTAGGATAAGAAATCTAGATTCTCATATGTTTTTCTATGTTCATCCTACCATGGTGAGTTGGTTTGGTTGAAGAAAAAAAAAAGTTTGTCTCACACAGATATATGGTTTGAACAGGAGAAAGTCAGGGATCCTGGGGATCCACATAATTCAGGGGTCACATTTTGAGTAACATAGTTCCAGATGAATACTCCCAAATTAATTGGCTGAGCAGATATAATTTTAGATCCTCTGGCTAAAGAGGAGGCCCCAGACCAAATCAGGTCTCTCTCCATCTGGATCCAAATACCCCTAGGCCTCCTGATAACATGGGGGCCATGCTACTTAACTTGCATGTTGGTATTTGTGTTAGAAGTAATATGCCTCATGTGATGCTAGTGAGAAGCACATATGAGTGATATATGTTGTTGCTTGTCTTGGGACTTTATACTAGATGAAGCCGGGAACAAATTCAGCACAGTTAGGGCAGATTCAGAGAGACATTAGGTCTAGAATTAAGTGAAAATGAGGAATTAATTCCTATTAGACTTCAGTCATAGATTAGTGTTAGGGCATAATCAGCCTTAGTGTATCAGTCCTAAGGCCTTGTAAATAGTGTAAATATTGTGATTTGATTTTGTTTTCTCTAATTCACTTATAAAGTCACGAATTGTCTGTAATATCCCTGGGATATGTACTTTGATAGTTGTCATGTGTGGTCAGAGTTAGTATTGCCATTTCCCCATGGATGATCCTATACCCATGCACACATGAGTAGCATTAATTGGACTCAATGAGTAAAATCAGTTCATTCATGAATCAAAAAATAATAAACAAATAAATAATTATAAAGGAGAACATAAATTTTGTAGGAAGATATGATAGGGATGCTGGGAGGAACTGGAGGGAAGAAGTTAGGGGCAGAAATTACCATTATATATAATATATATCAAGATACATTATATTACATATATTATAATATACACATATATAATATAATATGTAATATTATACATGTATGAAATCTTCAAAGACTAAATAAAAATTAAAAGTATACAATACTTAAGTTGTGTGTGCCTAGTAAGCTCCAAATGAAGAAGACTAAGGTTAGCAGAACAGAGGAATAATAGAAAACATATTCTTCAGAGCGCAAACATTTGTTAGGGGATGAAAGGAAGGAGAGTGTTCTTGAAAACAGGACCAATTTAAACACGGATATGGAGGCACGAACTGGCTCATTATTATAACTAAAGACAAAGAAAACTTATCTGACAAGAGCTTAAGATTCACTGGTTGCGGAGAAAGTGAGGGTGAGAGCAGATGGCAGATGAGTTTAAACATTAGCCCAAAGATATGAAATAATGGTGATGGTCTCTTAACGAGTGTCACATTGACAGCGGGTGAAGCACATTTACAGACCTCATCCAGTATCTCATATACACATGACTTTCTGCAATCATATTTGCTTTCTATGTTAATGAATACCTATTAGCAAACATATGTCTACTATGACTTGCCTTCTAGGGTATCTTCACATTTCCCACTGATTTCTTTATTATATTTTATGTGTATGGGTGTTTTGCCTGCATATATGTTTGTGTACTGTGTGGTTATCTGGTGTCTGCAGAGGTCAAAAAAGAGCATCAAAACTCCCCTTGAATGCAGTTAAAGATGACTATTTGCCACCATGTGGGTGCTAAGAGCCAAACCCAGGTCTTCTGTAAGAACAAGTGTTCTTAACCTCAGAACCATCTTTGCAGTCTCACACCATGGTGGGTTTTTATGTTTCTTTGTCAATGTTATCTGCAAAATTGTTGTCTCAGAGGCATCTTCTCTGCCCTTACTGAAAAAAAAATCAATTGAGTCTTATATAAAAATGAAACCATAAATAAGAGCGTGTGGATAAGACAAAAAATGGGGGGGATCCAATGCAACTGCCTTCTGTGGATACCTATGCTGACATGCACAGTCAATTCCCATAGACATATACACAAAATTGTGGTGATACTAATTTGTACTCATTTTAAGTTTGTTTGTTTTTTATTTCTTAGGACAGGGTTTCTCTGTAGTTTTGGACCCTGTTCTGGAACAGGCTGGCCTTGAACTCACAGAGATCCAACTGTCTCTACCTCCAGAGTACCTGAGATTAAAGGTATGCTATACCACCATCCAGCCTATTCTTTGTACTATAAACAAATAAAGATTGCCTGAAGATCAGAAGACAGAGCTAGCCATGAAGTTAGCCACCAGGCCAGGCAGAAGTAGAACACACCTTTAATCTTAGCACAGAAAGATTTCTGTGAATTCAAGGCCATATGAGATTAATCCAGTGTAAAGAGAAACTGAACCAGGCAGTGGTGATACACAACTTTAATCCCAGCACTAGGAAGGTTGAGACAGGAGGTGATATGGCTGGGCAAAGAAGGAGCCCTGCCTTCCTTCCCTTCCTTCCTTTAGCCTGGAGACTCAGAAATATTCAGTCTGAGGATTCCTGGAGACAGAATCTACCTCTTTAGGCTGAGGAGTTGTCAAGGTGAGAAGTGGCTATGGCTTGTTCCTCTGTTTCTCTATTCTTTCAGCTTTTGTTTTGTTTTGTTTTGTTTTAAATTTGGCTCCAGCTTTTTATTATAATAGCAGTTAGGATTTGTGCAACACAAAGTTAGAAATAAATAAAAAATATTTAAAAGACAATATGAAATGAAACTTCATATATGAAACTCAGAGGGAGATTCATAGTGTCAAATGTTCAACTTTCTCTTAGTTCAAGAAGGAAACATGGGTTTTCAACTTCTGCATCCCAGAGTCCTTCTTATAGCAACAACAATTCACATCAGTGCAGTGTTTCTCATCATGGGTGTAGTTATTCATCAAGTCATATTTTACATGAAATATGACAAGAAATGTTTAGTGCTTAGAACAAAGCAAGCGGGCTTTGGTTGAGTTCACTGGCTTCTAACAACCCCTAGTCCTTACAGAACTCACTTTGAAAGCCTAGAAGAGAATGATGGTCATTGCATGTGGGTAGTAGATGGAAGGCCATCACAGGTGAACAAAGGTGAGTCATATGATATTATGAAGCGCAGTGTACATCTGGGACTTATAAAAATAGTTTATAGTTATAAACTACATATTCAAACATTATAAGATGATTATTTCTAGAGCAAACACTGGAGCCATTATATTTATGGTAAACTGAAATTATTTTGAAAAATTTTAATAATAGTGTTAAGAATCCTAGGAAGTCTATATATGTAGGTGGCATAGTGAAACTGAGAAATTACCTTTAGACTCATAAAGCTCACTATGAATAAAAACAATGCTAGAGCCAGGCCTCCCATTTCTTGGAAATGACTCATCTTCTCTAAGACTGTTAAAGCCATCAGAAATAACTGCACATATCCATAGGTCAACTTTGCAAAAGCTACTTAAAGAATTTTGCCTATGATGTTCTTTCTCTTAGATATGTAAAACTCTGAGGCCTACAGAAAATCTTGCTTTTGTTTTTGTGAGAAATTTCTGATTTGGGAAAATGAAGAGAGCCAGATATATCTGAGAATTGTTTGACCCCTTGAGTTCAAATTATATTTGCTTGAAATAGAAATTATTATTGGATAAGAGGCTTGTATGATTCCAGTGGCTAGAATGTACAAACCTTGATTTAGGTCATTTCTGGCAGTTATTGAACAAAAGATTGAAATAAGTAGATTGTTCATCTGTCAAAAGATGAATAGTATGACAGGGTCAAATCCCAGCACAGCTATTTAATCTTATATTTTAACTTGTGGCTTGAGACAAGACTTAGGAATGAATCTCATGTTTCAAATGTGAAAGAATGCAAAAGATCAAAACAGTGACTTCTTTTTTGATGGGAGTTTAATTTTGTTTGATCCACGAGTTCAAAGAAGAATATTTAGGAATTGCTGCAAAGTAATAATTCTTCCATGGGCTTCTGTGAGCTGATGTGTGAGTTGAACACTATCATTGAATTTTTCATGTTAATTTCTTCCTATACCCACCACTGCTCCCCCTTCTGCTCCTTCTCCCAGGCCTCCCTCAGCCTCTCTTCTCCCTACCCCTCATGACCCTGCCACCCCCAGAGAGGGCAAGGAATTTCAAGATGAGTCAGTTGGGTCTGGCATATCCAGTTGAGGTAGGACTGAGTCTCTCCTCCTCATTGAATGCTGATAGTGTACAATAAATACTATCAACTCTAATGCATTATACAAACGATATTTTCTAAAATTCACCAAGCTTACATGCTTGTAATCCAAAGGTTTTTAACTTAGTGGCCCTAAAACATATAGACAACTATGAACTATCTCTACCAAGTACAAGATGTTGTATAGAAAAGAAGAATCACCTAATTATAATAAATATGATTCATCCTACATAAGTAAATGTGAGTGAATGCAGTGGTAATGTGTGGGTTTGACCTGACCTGTAGATCAACACTTGGCACATTAAAATACAAGCTGTCTCATTCTTTCCCCTCATATAATAGCTTAATCACACTCTCTCTCTCTCTCTCTCTCTCTCTCTCTCTCTCTCTCTCTCTCTCTCTCTCTCTGTGTGTGTGTGTGTGTGTGTGTGTGTGTGTGTGTGTGTGTGTTTGTGTAAATCCGAGGTTATCCTCAAGTATCATTTCTTGAGATTCCATCTTCCTTAAATTTTAAGACAAGACTTCATCAGTTGAGTTAAGCTGGTAAACTGGTTGTCCAGTGAACCCCAGAGATGTGCCTATCTGTGCATCTAATTGAGTTAGGCTAGCTGTCCAGTGAGCACAGAAATATACTTATCTCTGCTTCCCTAAGTTGAGATTGCAGCCATGTGTCATCATGCCCTGTTTGAATATTTGGGCTCTGCATGTTGAAGTCAGTTCTTCATGAATGTATTGGAAGGTCTTTACCACCCAAGCCATCTGCCTTCTCACAGGGACCCCATTCTTCACATCCCTGGCTTACTATGCAGTTAGTCACTTCAAGAGGAATGTATTTAGGTTATATTAATTTCACTTTTAAAGCAAAGAAAGTACCTGATGACTGTTGTCCGACACTATATTAGTTCAGTATTAGGCAGATTACGTGTGAGTGTCACCTCTGCCAGGACCAATTGTCCACTCTCGTTATGTTCCTTGACCTACTGCAAGAGAAAGAATAAGCCCTCAGAAGTATCTAATTAGCTTGAAATTTACAAGGTAATTTCAAACTCTTTTCAAAGCCTCCCTTTCCTACCCCAGCTCCTTTGTGAGATGGCAAGGTTTGGTTTCTAACTTTTAATAGTTTTGAAAGAATGAGCCCTAGTGTTGCAGGTAGGAAGTGACATTGAAATCTGTTTCTGTATGGGTTTGTGAAACTTTCTGTTTTAATTTCAACTTGACATTGCTTCCAAAGTTACATTTGTCCTTTCTTGTTTTGCTTTTGCTTCCCAAACTTTTTCAGAAGTTTGCTCTTGTTAATATTCCACAGACTTCAGTGCCTTTCTTCTTTGCTTTGTTCCCCTGGTCTCTGCAGGGGGTGAATATGCTGCAGGTTGAATGTGTATCTGGCAAGCTAGGCCATTAGTCCTAACAGAGTTGCACCGACTTCTCCCAGTAGAGCTCTGGGAAGATATTACCCCCTGAGCTTCCCTTCCCATTAGCAGCAGGATGATAGAAGACAGCAGCCAACTCGCAGCTCTTTCAAAGATGCAGGTTATAACCCTTCATTCAAGCTAATGCTTGTTGATGTTGTAGCGTTTTTTTGAAGTTGACCCTTTGGCCTCCCCTCTTAAGCAGCCATGCATCATCTCCATCAGGAGAGAGTTTGCAAAATTGTGTTTTGCTCTTTGAAAAACATGGAATTGCTTATAGGTGGGAAAGAGGAAAACAGTATTTAGTCAAGGACCTAGAGACCTCTGCTGGTTAAGTGACTCATTGAGTATATCTTTTTTTTTTTATTTTTGTTTATTATTCAGAAGATAAGATGCACAGCTTAGCCTTCACATTACCAATTTTCCTTTGATCTGTGACTTGAAGCCTCACAGAATGAATATATGGAGCTCAAGTTAGTTCAAAGACCTGTTAGAAATATCGAGTAATATCTTCTGGTTAATAATGGCATCAGCTCTGGTTATTAAGTTAACATCAGTAGTTATTGCCTTGTAGAAGTGCCCTGTGAATAGGTAACTTCTTCAAATAATAGTTGTTATTTTCCACAAGAGTGTTAACAAAAGATATTCTACTAATAAACATAATTGTGAAGATAAAAACATGAGCTATACTGTAGGCAAGAACTGATATTTACAAATATTTTTATGAAAAAATTGACTGTATATCTATTGATATTATAGAAAAACAAAATACGCCTTCAATGGAAGCATGAAAAAAATGGTAGAATGTGGGTGGTTGGGGTAGTATTCAGTATTATGAAAAGTGAGAATTAAATTCTGCTTTGAATTTCCATGAATGTGAACAGAATTTGATTTTCTGAAATGGCATGGTAAATCCAAGACTCACTAAAAAATGTTGGCTTTAAAGATCACATAGCTAGCATTTTTTTCAATATGAGATCAGCAGATAGTGAATGACAACAATTATTCATTATGGACATATACTGAGACAAGGTCTTTCTATGTAACCAACAGGAATAAAATATGTTAGTAAGAGGTGAGATATGCTGTCATAATGAAAGAAAACTCAGCATACAATGGCTTAAATCAGAAGTTCATTCTTCTCAAGTTATCTTTCCAAAAACCACAAGTAGTCCACACTACTGTGTTGCTTTGCAATATCATTCAAGGGCCAAGGTGGGCTGATCACCAATTCCATCCCTATAACTACCATCTCTACTTCCAAGCCCGTAGAAGGCTTTTACCACTTTGCAATCTGGACAAAGGTCCAGAGCAAGAGTCTGAGGGTGTCCTCTCCACTTTCACTTATGACCAACTGGAAGGAACTTAGTCACATGAATACTTCTTAATGAAAAGAAATCTTGGGAAAGTGTAAGTAGGAATTCATAACCTCATCCAAAGGTGCTTTCATGGTTCTTGAGCTTTTCTCATATTAAAAGCAAAATAATAATAATACGTAAGGGAAAAGAAAAATTTAACTCATGGCTAACAGAAGTTTTGTCAATTCTGCCCTTAGTGATTACAAAGATCAACAATATGGATCAGAAACACAATGTTTATAAAGAGTATGCATTTTCTTTAAATGTCTTCTTATCCATATTATTTGTATGTCATATGGAAAAAGAATTTAATTAGAAGCTGATTTTAATCTTCAATTGCTTAGAATAAAAAAAATTGACTCAGCAGTGAATATATGCCTCTTCTTTGTTTTTTGAACTGCTGTAGCTCAACCTAACTGGGTTAAAAAAATAAGTGATATCCACGTGGCTATGGAAGAGAGTGTGTTCTGGGAATGTAAAGCAAATGGAAGGCCGAAGCCTACCTACAGGTGGCTAAAAAATGGTGACCCACTGTTAACACGGGTAAGTAAATTGATGGTAATTGTGATAATTGTGTCTTAATGTAATACAACGTTTAATGTGGCTTCATTGCTATGGAAACAGAAAAATGTTCAGTTGGTTCCAAAATAATAAGCAACTAAATTCCATTAATAGTAGAAAAACTGAAAGTGAATGTGCTAATACAAATAAATTATAAATAAATTTACTTAAATTTCTATACCAGATTTTTGTCATGCAGATTAACACTTTGGTAGCTTTATAATAAAGAAAGCCAGAGAGAATGTCTAGACTTTGTGTGACTTTGCTAGGATAAGTAGAAAGGGACATCCCAGCCTTAGTTCAAGGGAAAGAGTATTGATATGACACACAGATGGTCATCAAAATGCAATGTGACTCACAAAAAGAAATTGGAGGGACAATTATGTCCAATTTAATTTTCTTAATTTTGTTCTTCCTATGAAATATCAATTGTTACCTGGAATTTGGCATTTTCTTCAGCACTAACACTGAGAGCCAGTTTTCATGCTTGAGAAACATGGAGAGAGAAAATCTCTAGTGAAGTATAGATTGATGCTCAAGTTGCCTGCCTTCAGTTTGACACATGAGATGGTTCTCTTCTCATATACACTCACTATCTTTGCTCCCTTCATATTGACTACTAGCAGATCATAAGTGTAAATAATCACAATGACAGCAACCAAGCATCAGAACGTTGATTTGTTTTTGAGAAATGTTTTCACTCTATATCTCTGGCTAGCCTAGAACTCATTATATAGATCATCCTGTCCTCAGACTCAAGAGATGTGTCTGCCTCTGCAGCCTGGTGCTGGGATTAAAGGCATGTGCTACCACCATGCCTGATATAATATTAAATTATTAGCTCCTCTTTGTTTTTAGTCAGCTCAGAAGGTACTAAAAAATGTGTAAGCTCATCTAAGATTGCACCCTATCAGCCATTGAAGGGCAGCCTGGTGATAATTTAAAAGGTCTAAACTGTAAATTTGGTTGTATTTTCTCCCCTTTCCCCAGCTAACATAAAGCCATAGAGTAAAAACAGCTCTTCATCTTTCAAGGTCAAGTTCTTATTTACAGGGCATATTCATCTGAATGACTTCACTATTAAATCAACACGAATGCAAGAGAATCCTACAATTTAAATACCATTTACCAACTAATATGTTGCTGGCTCCATTCGCCATCTGACCTGGCACAGATTTACTTGACAGATAAGCAGATCATGTTAATGTAAATTGCTTATATGATGACTATTTTCCTCCCATTAAGCCCTCTTGACATATCATGTAGCAAAACTGCCTTAAGCTCTCAGCTGTAGAAGGTCACTATTTTTATACTCCTTTTTTCTTTCACAGGATAGAATACAAATCGAGCAAGGAACACTCAACATAACAATAGTGAATCTCTCAGATGCTGGCATGTACCAGTGTGTGGCAGAGAATAAACATGGAGTTATCTTTTCCAATGCTGAGCTTGGTGTAATAGGTGAGTCCTTATAGCAGAAAGAAAATACAGTCCTATAGAATGTACTTTAGGATTGAAGATGTTTTAGAAACAAGTCATATAGACTCCAAGCAATAGGAAGGAGGGTACTTTCTAAATTGGCCACCTCTATGCTCACAGCAGCTCCCTTGGTACTCACTTTTTATTCCTCTCCAGATCACACTTCTTAACTGAACGAAGTTTCTGAAATACATCTGCTGTGATCATTCTGATTTAGTACAACTTCAGTTTGGAGGGAGTAAAGCTAACTTAGATCAGAAAGTCTAATTGCAACAGCTTGCACAGTGTCCATTGTTCTTCCATATCTGAACTTTTCAGACTGTGCACTAATGGTCTGCTGATGTCCTGTGTCTTCTGTTTGTCACTGACCTCTCTGATCTAGATATCCACCATCCTAGCTTCCTCAGCATTTTGCCTTTAATTATTAGTTACTTAACTCACTCATCTGTTTTCTGAAATAATCTCTCCACTCCTTTATTCACTTAATACCATTTATTCTTATATGTCATTTGGTCTTTATCAAATGCCAACCGTGTTCCTCAATGTTGTAGTTGGTGCTGGGGATGCAGTTTTCCCACAGACCAAATGGAACACACTGCTCTGCCTGTAGGGCTTTCTGTCTCATTCTCTACACCGCAAGATGGCTTCCTCATGTAGTCATTGCAAGCCCTGTGCCTGGATCAGTCCTCCCATGATTGAATTTTGTACGTTTCTTTACCTTTTTCTCCTTACTAACAGAGGGCCAAGAGTATATTGTTCTTCAATATGATCATTCTTTTTTTCCTGACTGCATTTCAATCTCCCCAAGATGTCAAAGTTTAAAACTGTATCTTTTGAGCTGAATGAAATAGTTATGTAAATGGTAGGCTGAATGTATAAGGACGGTAAGTGAATGAGGGAGTTAAGATATTATTTCAAAAAACAAATTCAGGTATCAGTAAATCAATAGTTAAATAATTGGTTAATATAATCTATGGGTATATTTTTAAGTCCAGGAAAGCATGTGTTCCATAGAAAGTCTTTAGATTTGCTATTACTAGTGGAAAGGTAACATAAACCCTTAAAGCACTAAGCCCATAATAAATTATTTCACCATCAACTCTTAATTTAGAAGATAGAAGCAATAGTTCTTGACTGGGCCATAATATAAGGAATATGAGGAAAACAGCACAAAATGGGAGCCATTTACATATCTGATAGCTTTTCCAGTCTCTGAGTCCTGATTCTCCTCCTAAAGGCTATCCTCCATGACTACCATGGAGATCTTACATCTGGAAGTCCTGACTGTCTCCCAGCTGTGAAAACAAAGGAGGAGAAGAAACTCACCATGTCCACTCTTCTTGCTGTCCTTAAGTTAGACCAGTGTTGTGTCAAAAGCAAAAGTGTCTGACCATAAGGGAACCACACAAGCTGTGTGTAGCCGGCCTCAGAGAAGTTCATGAATACTTTAGTTTCATGGCATAGTTATAGTTCCCAAATCCCTACCTTGTAATGCCATTATCTTGGGTGTTACAACTTCAGGTCAAGATTTCTGAAAGCACAGACACATTCAGATAAGAGCCTGAAGAGTAAAGATGAAAAGTCCTATTAAAAAGTCAGCTGTTCTGATTACAGCCGCATTTACCATGAGGACCATAATGGCATCTGAGTAAAGACACAGGCCAAACTAGCATTGGAAACAGAAGGACTGGTAGGATCTGAGGAAGGGGATTGTAGCTGATAGGCAGTACTGGACAGCTGAGCCGTGCACATGTTGGATTTCAAAGATACAGGCAGAAAGAAGATCAAGAATATGCCAGACCAGAGTAAAATGGCCTGAAATCACAAAGTACTCAAGATAATATCCTGTGAATATAGAATCCTGAAGGTTCTTTTAAAAGATTGACTCATGTGCCTAAAGCATATATAGGCAGAATTTAGCTGGAAATATAAAGCTGAAATATTATTAATGAACAATTTTAGAAACTTTTAAATGATGGATTTACAGAACTCCTCCTTAAGAACCCATTTTTCTTTTCAAATCTATCACATTATGTACTTTGAGTTAATTTAAAGGCATTTATGTGTTGGCTGGGTAGTTCCCTAAAGCCTCATTCAAGGGAGAAGACATTTGATCTTTTAAAATGCAACTTAGATTGATATTGCTTAACTGTAGTAAACTATAATGCTCTTTTGTTTCACAAGATACTTTGTTCCTTACAGAATAATAATGGACTGGCTCTTTGGGCTTTCATATTCTATTTCTTATTGGCTGTATTTGAACTGTGAGGCTAAGCTGAGAAAAAAGAAAGAGAATTGAAATTATAAACATATACTTTTTGATCAGGAAGAAAGAAAAAAATATGCTGGCTTTGGCTATTGATACAATATTAGGATCCCTCACTGCTGTAGAGGAGATTCCCTTTAATGCTAGATAATAGCCCTAACATCATGAATAAGAGATGCCTAGGAAGTGTATACTTAATAGGCTTTTCCCATGGTCAGACTTTATGTGTTCTGTGTGGACATTTAATGTATTTGTAACATGTCTATTTTTAATGGATTGAAACTGCTGAATAATTAATGAAAGTATTGGATGCTTTGCTCTCAGGGCATGGAGAGAGTTTTATTTTAAGGCAGCATTACATAGAAATGTCCTGGTTTGTAACTAACTATAACTTACCTTTTAAAAACATTCCTGAATAAAACTATTACCCAAATATTTTAAAATGTTAATTACTGTTTTATTTACTTTTGGGTGGGATCATATGTGAATCAGGTCATCAGGTATGAGACATGCATCTTCACCCACTGAATCATCCCACCAATCTTCCAAGTCTTTTTTCCTCTTGTATCTGAGCATCATGAGTGAGATTCCTTTGGGGGTCATAATCCAAGGCTTTCTTATAAACCCTGAGTGATAAACAGTATTTCATTCCTCTCTCTGACCCCAGCAAATATATTAGAATTGAAGTGAATATGATCCTATAATTATTGGGAGGCTTGAATGACAAATAAATCATTTTAAAACTAGTGGTAACTATCTGCATTCCCAATGTAATAACTTCTTCTCATGTTCACAAAGTGGAAGAATTTCTCAATTAATTTCTAAAATGTGCATTTCTCATTATGTTTGGTATGGAATACATATACAATGTAGATAATTATTATTTAGAGGATATCTGAACTCTTAGAGCAGAGGCTCAGATCATATAGCTCCAAGCATTAAGGGAGAGTTCCGGGAAAATTTGTAAGATGAGAAGATCAGGCAGACAGAAGCAGTGAGGAGAGGTAAGAGTGTCATTAAGTGAGCTCTATCCCAGGTGTGAAACAGAGGAGAGATTTTTTAAAACACAACTCACACCTTAGAGTTATTTTTCCCTTAAAGTAAGGATGCTGGTTTTATTTAAGTAAACATTTTAGGTGGCAGTTAGACTGTCCCACTGGAGTCAAAGATGAGGTCCTAGGTGGGAGATGGAGGTGTTAGGAGATGGGGTTAAGAATGGAACAGCTTTCTCAAAGTCAATTTCCCAGAGAAGAGAATAGTTTGGAGGTGCCAGGTACCCCAAATTCACAGTACTGGAGGCCAGAAAACATAGAGAACAAGTTACTGCTCCAACCAAGATGCCTGGGTACTTTGTCTAGACTGTAAAGGGCAATGCCGTTGGTGTAGTACAGAACCTTAGCCTTGTGCTGGAATATGCACTACCTGTGGTAAAGCAGTCTACCCAGGAGTCTTCGAGTGTGACATGAGTTTTCCAGGATTTAAATGGAACTGTTACATAAAATATATACTGACAACCATATTGGACTATAACTTAAGGAAATGCCATTGAGAGGACAACTGACCCTAACGGGACACTCAAGCAACATCAAGTAACCGATGGTCCAATTAAAGTGAGGTGCAGGGTTGAGCAATTATCCAGTTAATTTGGCATTTACCCAGATGATCGGCTCCCAAATTAGAAAACCATTAAGGCTAAACTAAGTTATTTCAGAGGGACTTTCACAAGTGTGTCTCAGTTTGATTTCTCAACTGCCTCCTTGAGCCAGATTACAAAATAATCAAACATAGGCAGGCATGTGAGCAGCATCTAATGAGAGGATGAATGTCTTTCTTATTCAAATGGAACTGTCTAGACAGAAGCTCTACCATCACAAAGAGACAAGGCAAATGTCTGGATCTCAGGATCAAAGTTCATACATTCAGAAAGTTACTAAGTCTGCACTTACCAGAAGTGGAAATGGATGTTGTTAACCCTTCTCCTAGTGAAGACCAGGAAATGTCTTGTAAATACCTTTTTTAAATGTGAAATTGTGTACAACATAAATAAAAGTCATTCTTCTTAATTCTTTTCAAACCAAAGACTAATACATACCCTCAAAATTAATATGTGTTATTTTTAGTTATCAAATGTTGCTGCAAATATGGAAAATATTTTTATGATGTTGCACCATGTTCGTGTCAAGTATTCTGACTTCTGTTCTCAGAACCAGGTATTATTCCTCAAAACTGTCTGAGTTTAACTCCAATAAGAAGCAATTTTTTTTTTTTTTATTTTTTACTACTTTTCTTATTGATCAGATCTAAATACCATAGAATTTTGCCTAAACTCTTGGTTCTCAGACTTTACTGTAAACCAAAATCATCTAGATAACATTCCATCCAAAATATTGTTGAATCCTTCCTCTAGAATTTCTGAAATTCTGATGATGAGATCTGAAAATTCTAATTAAGAATTAGGTCAGACTGACATTTCTGGTCAAGAACATACTTTTGAGTTTTGAACAGAGCATTTGTTTTCTTTTTAAAAGTTTTGCATATTCTATCTGGGCAAATCTCTGGTTAGAATCAGTATTCTATATCAGAAATTGCCTGTATAAAAGAAATATGAGGCATCATGGATTGTTACCGTGTTTAGATGATCTATGTTACCAGGACACTAGTATAAAGAATGAGTTGACAAACTATCATGTGAAGGCTGAGCAAGTATTACATGCTGTGGATCTCATTCCTTAAAACTTAACCATGAGAGACATTACAATCTCAGAAATGTGTATTATAATTCCTCAAAGCCAAAGGAAAGGCCATGAGTTAAAATGGAATTCAAGACATTTAAGTGTGGGTGGCATATATTGTCTTATTAACAGAATCACTGAATCCCTATAAAAATGCTATGAAAGCATTATCTGCATTGACATCCATAATGTTTTACAAAAAGAGATTCCTAACAAATTGATCTTAAGATGAATAACTTTTTCTTTAAAAAGAAAAGGTGCAAGTCTTTTTATTACATTACCTTCATCTTCACCAGCTATCAAGACTCTTCTCCCCCGTCCTCCATGTTGCCTTGCCTACTTTTGCTTGTAAGAGTCCAGGGCTAATTTAACTCTACCATACAATACCAGTGAAGATGTTTTCCCTACTTTCTTCTGTTTGATACCAATAATATTTTATGTATTAATTGTTCTATATATTTTACCATTATGCCTGCAAATCTGTTTTATAAGAATGTAATGAAATTAGGTAATTATTTTCCCCTTTACCTGCTCCTGATAACAGGGGAAACACATTTTGGTAGCCCGACTTAGAGTTAGAGTTGACATTTATGAAGTTTTCCTAGTAGGAATTAAAGGCATCAAACTGGCAGAATAGAAGGACCTGTCAACCTGGGAGGACACAAAGACTTAACAATGCACAGAGCAATTGTCATCGTAAGATTTCTAGAAACCATTGCTATTGAGAAAACTGGGACTCCCTTTTGTGTGCTCTTAGTCTCATTAATAAAGAAATTTTAAGGTGGACACAGAAGAAAGCTTGAGAACAATTTTATTGGACTTTGAGAGATAAACCAGAATACAAGTAAGTGGTGAATCTCTGCTGTGAAATAATTCTTCTGTACACTGTAAAGATTTGTCACTGTGACTGGTTGAATAAAGAAGGAGATTACTGTCTCAAAGCTGAAGAGGATAAAGTTAGGCAGGAAAGGCAAATGAGAATGCTGGGAAGGAGAAGGATGGAGTCAGGAGATGCCAACAGCTGTACAGGGAGCAGGAGATGAACATGCTATGCTAATAAAGGTACTGCCACATGGCAAAGCAGAAATAATGAATATGGGTTAACTTAGTTAGTAATAAACCTGAACTATTGGCTAAGCACTAATAATTCATATTCAGCCTCTGAATTGGTTATTTGAGCCTGGGATGTCAGGACAAAATAATCCATTTACATGTGGCTTTAAAAAAGAATTATAAATACCTAGAAATACTATGGAACAATTCTTTTGTACACTATGAATATGCATCACTCTTATTGTTTAATTAAAAAGTAGACAGGCCAGTAGCTAGACAGGATGTTAGGTGGAAAACTAAAGTGAGAATGATGGGAAGAAGGCAGGCAGAGTCATGAGAGATGCCAGCCAGCCACTGAGCAAGTAGGACATGTTAAAAAAATAAATAGATAAATAAAAAGAGGTAAAAAATCTTTCATCTTCTGCCACCTGAACCCAGGTCATAAGACAGAAACTCACCTTCAGCACAGAACACAGTCTGCTCAGAACACAGCTGGCTTAATAGCAATGGGAAAGCAGCCAAGTCGCTGGACATACAGCATAGAGGTGAGAGGTCAAGAGGTGAAAAGTGGCATCAATCCACTTCGATCTCACAAGAGCCTCTAAAAACATAGCTGATTAAGAGCCCTCAGACCAACAACCCTCTAAGAGCCAACCAAGAACTCACCAAGAGTGAAATGATGAAACAATGGGCAGAAAACAGTACAAGAATACATACAACAATACAAAGGTCAACAAGACACTACCAGAAGAAACAAGTGGCTCTATAGCTTCAAGACATGAACATAACAATGAAGAGGGAACAGAAGGAAACAACATTAAAATCATCTTTATGAAACTAATAGAAGCCTTAAAAGAGGACGTAAAAATTCCCTTAAAGAAATAGAAAAAAATACAAACAGAAAATTACAAAAGATGAACAAATTCCTGACAGAAAATAAGAAAACAAACAGGTGAAAGAAATTTACTAGGAATTAAAAATTGAAATAGAAGCAATAAAGAAGGCACAAACTGAAACAATGCTAGAAATAGAAAATCTGAAAAAGACCTGGAGCCACAGATTCAATGATAATCAACACAATCTAAGAGATAGAAGAGAGAATCTCTGGGGTAGAAGACGCAATAGTGGGAATAGATACATCAGTTAAAGAAAACACTAAAACCAAAAAAGTCATAACTCAAAATGCCTAGGAAATTTGGGACACCATGAAAAGGTCAAATATAAAATAATTGAAATTGAAGGAGAGGAATACAAGCTCAAAGGAACAGAAAATATATTCAACAAAATCATAGAAGACAACTTCCCCAACCTAAAGAAGAAAAGGCCTATAAAGATACAGGAAACCTACAGAACACCAAATAGACTACACCCACAAAAAAGTCTGCTCACCATATAATAATCAAGCCTCTAAACATACGGAAAAAAGAAAAATTGCTAAGAGCTGCAAAGGAAGAAGGTCAAATTACCTATAAAGACAGACCCTTCAGAATAACAATGGAAACAATGAAAGCAAGAAGGTCCTGGTCAGATATTATACAGACACTAAAAGTATATGGATGCCATCCTAGACTACCGTACCCAGCAAAACTATCAATCAACATAGATGGAGTACACAAGATATTTCATGACATAACCAGATTTAAACAATACCTAACCACAAATTAGGCCCTACAAAAAGCCCTAGAGGGAAATCTACAACCTGAGGAAACCAGAAATACATATGTAACCACAAAGAATTGATAAGCCCACAGAAACTGCCCACCCCCAAAAATACAAACTACTACAAAATATGACAGGAAATATCAATCACTGGTAATTAGTATCCCTGATTATCAATGGACTCAAATCACCTATGAAAAGACACACCAAAAACAGGAACCATCCTTCTGCTGCATACAAGAAACACACCTCAACTTTAAAGACAGACACAGGCTCAGAGTAAAGGGTAGGGAAAAGACTTTCCAATCAAATGGCCCTAAGAAACAAGCTGTTGTCGCCATTCTAGTATTTAACAAAATAGACTTTAAACTAAAATCAATAAAAAAAAGATCAGAATGGACACTACTTTTCATCTCAGGACACATCTACCAAGATGAAATTGCATTCCTGAATATCTATGCCCTAACATTAGGGCCCGTACATATGTAAAAGAAACACTACTAAAGCTTAAACCTCATATCAAGCCTGACATACTAATAGTGGGAGATTTCAGTTCCCCACTTTCACCGTTGGATAGGTCAACCAAACAAAAACTCAACAGAGAAATAAGGGATCCACCAGAGGTTATGACCCAAATGAACTTAAAGGATATATACCGAACCTTCCACCCAAACAAAAAGGAATATACGTATTTCTCAGCACCCCATGGAACTTTTCTAAAATTGACCAAATATAGGTCATAAAATAAATATCAACAGGTTCAAAAAATGGGTATAACTTGTTGTGCCATATCAGATCACCATGGTCTAAAGTTAGAGTTCAACAACATCAAGAATAACAGGAAGCCTAACATCTATTGGAAACTAAACATCACTTAACTGCACCACCTCTAGGTCAAGGAAGAAATTAAGAAAGAAATCAAAGACTTCCTAGAATTTAATGAAAATGAATCCACAACAAAACCAAATTTATAGGATACAAGTCTTAAGAAGAAAATTCATAGCACTAGATGCCTGCATGAAAAGACTAGAGAAATCCCACACAAGAGAACTATCAGCACAGCTGAAAGCCCTAGAACATACTTTGAAAATCTATACTCCACAAAAATGAAAAACCTAGACGAAATGGACAGCTTTCTGGACAGGTACCATTTACCAAAATTAAATCAAGATCAAATTAAAGACATAAACAGTCCTATAAACCAAAGGAAATTGAAGCTATCATTAAAAAGTCTCCCAAATAAAAAAAGCCCAGGCCCAGATGGTTTCAGTGCAGAGTTCTACCAGTCATTTCAAGGAGAGAAAATATCAATACTCCTCAAATAGAGTAGAAACTGATGGAATATTGCTAAACTCTTTTTATGAGGCCAAAATAACTCTGATACCCAAGCCCCTCAAAAACACAACAAAGAAAGAGAATTACATACCAATTTCCTCATGAACATTGATGCAAAAATTCTCAACAAAATCCTGGCAAACAGAATCCAACAACATATAAAAAATATAATTCACTACAATCAAGTAGACTTCATCCCAGAAACGCAGAGCTGGTTTAACATACGGAAAGCTATAAATGTCATCCATCATACAAACAAATTGAAGGCATAAAAAAACCACATGATCATTTCCTTAGAAGCTGAAAAAGCCTATGACAAAATCCAACACTCCTTTATGATAAATGTCCTGGAGAAATCAGGAATACAGGGAAAATATCTACATATAATAAAGACAATTTACAAAAAGCCAATGGCCAATATCAAACTAAATAGAGAAAAACTCAGAGCAATTCCACTAAAATCAGGAACTAGCTAAGGCTGTCCCTTCACCCCTTATCTATTCAACATAGTTCTCCAAGTTTTAGCTAAAGCAATAAGAGAACAAAAGGAGATTAAGAGGATAGAAACTGGGGAAAAAGAAGTAAAACGATCTTTATTTGCAGATGACATGATTGTATTCCACTAAATTCTATCAGGGAACTTCTACAGCTGATAAACACCTTCAGCAATGTAGCAGAATACAAGATTAACTCAAAGAAATCAGTAGCCCTCCTATACACTAAAGATAAAAGGGCTGAAAAAGAAATAAGAGAAACATCACTTTTTGTAATAGCTGCAAATAGCATTAAATACCTCGGTGTAACTATAACCAAAGAACTAACAGATCTATTTGACAGAAATTTTAAATCACTGAAGAAAGAAATTGAACAGGCCATCAGAAAATGGATAGCTCTCCCATGTTCCTGGATAGGTAGGATCAACGTAGTAAAATTGGCAATTCTACCAAAAGCAATCTACAGATTCAATGCACTGCTCATCAAAATCCCAACACAATATTTTTCAGACCTTGAGAGAACAATACTCAATTTTATTTGGTATAAAAGGAAAGCCAGAATTGCCAAAACAATTTTGCTCAAGAAAAGAACCTCAAGAGGCATCATCATCCCAACTTCAAATTATACTATAGTGCTATAGTAATAAAAACAGCTTGCTACTGACATAAAAACAGACTTGTAGATCAATGGAATTGAATTGAAGACCCAGACATTCACCCACATAGCTATGAACACCTGATCTTTGAAAAAGAGGCCCAAAATATTCAATGAAAAAAAGACAGTATCTTCAACAAATGTTGTTGTTTAACTGGATGGTAATGTGTACAAAAATGAAAATAGATCCAAGCCTGTCACCCTGCACAAAACTCAAATCCAAGTGGATCAAAGACCTCAGCATAAACCCAACGACTCTGAACTTGATAGAAAAGAAAGTAGGAAATACACTTCTACAAATTGGCACAGGCGACCACTTCCTTAATATAACATCAGTGGCACAGACACTAAGATCAACAATCAATAAGTGGGATCTCCTGAAGCTGAGAAGCTTCTGTAAAGCCAAGGACACTGTCAATAGGACAAAATGACAGCCTACAGAATAGGAAAAGATTTTCACCAACCCTACAAGTGATAGAGGGCTGATCTCTAAGATATATAAAGAACTCAAGTGTCTAGAGCCCAAAACCTTGAATAACCCAATCAAAAAATGGGGTTCAGATCTAAAAAGGGAATTCTCAGCAGAAGAATTACAAATTGCTGAAAGGCACTTGAAAAAGTGCTGAACATCTTTAGCCATCAGAGAAATGCAAACCAAAACAACTTTGAGGTACCACCTGACACCTGTCAGATTGGCTAAGATAAAAGACACAGATGACAGCTATGCTGGATAGATTGCAGAGCAAGGGGAACACTCCTCCATTGCTGGTGGGAGTGTAAGCTTGTGCAGCCACTCTGGAATGCAGTATGATGGTTTCTCAGAAAACTGGGAATCAATCTCCCCACGGATCCAGCAATGCCACCTTTAGGCATATACCCTAAAGACTCACATTCACACCCCAAAAGCATTTAGCTCAACTATGTTCATAGCAGCATTATTTGTAATAGCAAGAATCTGGAAACAACCTAGATACCCCTCAACTGAAGAATGGATTAAGAAATTGTGGTGCATTTACACAATAGAGTACTATTCAGCAGTAAGAAAGAATAAGACTCTAAAATTTGCAGGCAAATGGATGGATTTGGAGAATATTCTTCTGTGCAAAGTATCATAAACCCAGAAAAGCAGGGGATGTACTCACTCATTAGTGGACCTAAAAAAAAGATAGTCATTATATACAAGATCTCAAGGCTAGAACATAGCTAAATGACACAGTGCCTTTCTTCTGCATTGATAGCCTCTAGCAGGGGTGTGGGTGCGGAAAGACTTGTTTTCTTTAAGGGTCTGGCCACAGTAAGTTTAATTATGCTCCAGTAAGTAAATGAGCAGCATGAATGGGCGTTTTTGTAAATGGGGAGATCATTAGTGTGGGTATGAATCTGAGAGGACTGATAACTGAATTTGATGGGTTGCATAATATAAAATCACCAAATAATAAATATATAAAGAAAAAAGCCATGAGTCATGTGGCAAAGCATAAATAGAAATATGAATTAATTTAAGAGTTAGCTAGTAACAAACTAGACCTATCAACTAAGAATTTATAATTCATATTCAGCCTCAGTTGGTTATTTGGGACTGGGATTATTGTTATTTGGGGTTGTGTAGTAAATATCTGTTTACATATGGTGCCCAATGTGAAGCTGGCTGGACCATCTCATCTAGCCATCTTGAAATTATCTTGAGTAGTTTGTAGTGGTGCAGATTTTTAAATGGTGTTTGGTAGCTTAGTGGCATTACCACAATCCAAGTGTAATTTTCATTGTGGGGCTCCATACTACTTTTGGAGACTTCAAAGATCACTATTAGGCATGGTTATGTTTCACTGCAAAATAATTAAACATTTAAATATCATTTGCAGCACATCTCAGAGACTAAAGGATCATAATTTGTTATG
Source organism: Sigmodon hispidus (assembly GCA_004025045.1). Classification (NCBI taxonomy): domain Eukaryota; kingdom Metazoa; phylum Chordata; class Mammalia; order Rodentia; family Cricetidae; genus Sigmodon; species Sigmodon hispidus. Next base: position 136,486 of record PVIH01001290.1, on the reverse strand, counting down.
TACATCCAGAGTCAAAAACTTAACTCCTAGTTACCTGATAGAGACTCAATTCTGAAATCTTGTATAGGATGCTAGATGAAGTCTTTTCTAGAATTATTTAGTTCTTCTATATATGACCATTAATATCATGACAAAAGTTTAATATTTATTAAGGAATTATATAAACACTCACTGCTAGAAAATAACTTTAGACAGTTCTTGGAGAGTGAAGCATCCCACAATGGATGGTCTGATCTTTTTCCCAGAATTCAGGAACAAAATAGGGAACAAAGGTGTCCCAGCATCTCAATAGGGTCTGACCATGCCTCATTCAGGATCCTGGCACTGCAAAGACAAGCCTCCAAGCTTTGCCAGCTAACCCTTGAATCCCAGCACAATAAGGTATTAAGATAATTCTTAAGATACCTTAATAAAGTTTTTAAGGGTCAAAATAAAATCAAAGAATTATGAGATTAGTGGCAAAAGCATAGTTCCTTAATTTTGATTATTCTTCTGTTCCATATCATGTGGCTTTTCTTAAATGAGACAGAGATTTTGTATTTTCCTTTTAACAATCATGCTTGAGTTTAGAGGAGAGAGCTGTGCTTAAACTCCAAAGCCAGATTTAATTTTTAACTAAACTGGGACTACGAAAATACCATTTGCACTATATGTCTTAGAGAACACCAGAAACAAACGTTTGGGAGGATTTATAAAATTTCATCCTGCTAGAAATATGACATACCAATAGGCCAGTTTACTCCTTTTTCTTGGGACATTTTCTCTGAATGATTTATCTTTTTCTTCAGATGTGTCATTTGGCCAGTGGTCTTCAGTTGGATGTCTTTATTGTCCTGGAAAGACAAAAACAAAACCTTTCTCCTACCCTAACTTTGGGGAGTTTTCCTATTGGCAGATTTTATCTGATCAAATAGAAATATTTGTTAGTTGTATAAGTCAGTTTAGACTGAATAGTCATGATGTTTGGTGAATTATCACCTCTTCTAATTAAGAGGTCTCTTTTGTTCTGGTTTTTCCTGAAAATTTTGTTTTATCTTCTAAAGCTATTCTATCATCCAGAGCACTGTGTGTGTGTGTGCATGTGTGTGTGTGTGTGTGTGTGTGTGTGTGTGTGTGTGTTTTATATTAGGCATTAGTTTCTTTAAGTTCTCTGGGGAGGAGTTTCCCCCATTGTGACAGAAAATAACTGAACCAAATTTGACATGGGGGCAAAAAGAGGCCTTCTAAAGCATTTTCCAATGGGAAAGGGTTACCTTGTCTGTCCTTTATTTATCTAAATTCATTGTTCTAATGTCAGCCTTTGCTGTACCTTTTGCAGACTCTGAAAGGCAGGATTATTCCTAGAATTTTTTTTTTCTAAGACCACACTGCGTACATTCCTTTTTAGGTGACCTTGTTTGACACAGTTAAAACATCTGACATTTTGATTTCTCTTCAAGTCTTTGGAAATTATCTCTCCTATACAATTATCATCATGGTTATAAAATTCAATATTGACTATATCCCAGATTCCTTCTTTTATGGGTGCTGATCTTTAACAAAGCATTAATAATTATAAGGATAATCTCTATTTTGTTGTGCTTTTTTGTAACTGTTTTAAATAATTTGTACTGTTTTAAAAAAGGCCTAATTACTCTTTTGCATTGTGAATTAACATTTTCAAAAGACAAAGATTCAATTATTTGTTTAGATTCTGGATTTGGTATCATTCTATTTAAAATCGAAGTTAATCTTTGCAAAAAATCAGTGAAGATTTCTTTTGGGAACTGTATAACTGTAGTAAATGACTCAGTTGTCTTTCCAACGTCTTCAACTCTGTCCCAAGCATTCAAAACTGCTGCAAAGCATCAAGCCAAGGTAGGGTCATCATACACTGACTGCCTTTGTGTAACAGCATAATTGCCCTCTCTAAGATGTTGGTCTTGGGAAATTTTCATACCTTTAGCCCTACTTATTCAATGGTCTTAGCCTCATCTTCCTACCGTTTTCCCAATACTGCTCTGGCCAAGTCTTTCCAGTCTTGTGTGAAATTCTGTTGCTAGTTCTCCACAAACTAATATCTGCTTCACAAAAGGCAAATGCAGTCCATATGAGACTATCTCTTGCTTAAATCTCAAATGTAACTTTTCCACAGGAGTCACTCAGCTCTTACATAGATAGCCTTGGGGATAGTCATTTGGCAGTTGTTCCTGTAGGGTGACTTAATAAATTAAGGTTGGTTTTCTGATATATTTGGGCTGTTCTGCTCTAATTTTATAATGTAATGAAAATGTTGGTTCTCTTTTAGCATCCTCTGTCTTTGTCTAAATATCTCTGTTATCTGTTTTAGTAAGTTTCTCCAAGACTTGTAACTTATCAGTCAAAATTGCATTATTTTCTTTAGCAACATTTTCTAAGGATTATATCTTCACATTCAAATCAACAGACTCTTTTAGGGATAAAACAATAATTATCAAACCAATAATGTTTACAATTGACATTATGTAAATTCAAGTAAAGTTAATCATCCCCTTATTTCACTTTTCTATTTTTAAACCATTCATTGTGAAATCATACAGAGACCTGACTACAACAATTGTAAATAGTGTTTTTCATTTTCTAATGAGGGAAAACTTTCTCTCTCTCTCTCTCTCTCTCTCTCTCTCTCTCTCTCTCTCTCTCTCTCTCTCTCTTTCTCTCTCTCTCTCCCTCCCTCCCTCCCTCCCTTAACTAATCACCCCTTTAAGAATAACAAGTTGTCTCTCATCATATCTGTTGATGACAGTGAAATATAAGGCTGGCTGTTTCTGCACAGCACATCTGGGCAGAAAACACAAATTGTGCACAGCCTGGCTGAGGGTGGGGTCCAGGGCAAGGTCACAATCCATGAGGGAAAGAAGCCAAAGAGCCAGCTGTCTGAAAGGTGAACACAGGGTAACATATGAAAGCTGCACATCTGACAAATGGGAAAGTGAAAGCCAGAGCTGCCTTCAAGCAGAGCTGGCTTGTGGTAAGGGGATAGCTCTAGCAGTATTTAGAGCCCAGGCACTGTAGAGTTTGGTACTTGTGAGGACACTTCCTGTCCCAACTGCCTAGTCTCAACTGACTCAGAGGCTGAGTATGAATTACAAATGCTCATCCCATAGCTCAGGCTTACTAGTAAACTCTTACACTTAAATCAACCCATATTTCTGTTTATGCTTTGACATGTAGCTTACGGATTTTTAACCTCAACTTTTTACATGTCCTGGCCTTGGGCTTCCCCTACCAATCCCACCCCCTAGGAGACTTTTAATGACTGCTTCTGTTTCCTTAGAGGTTATGGGTCTGTTTAAATTGTTTATCTAGTCTTGATTTAATATTGGTATATGGTACCTATCCAGAAAATTGTCTACTTCTTTTATATTTTCTAATTTTGTGCAGTACAGGTATTTGAAGTTTGACCTGATAAGTGTCTAGCATCAAGCCAGAAAACCATCTCTAACATACAGAGTCTACTAGAGAACAGGCAGCTACCACGAAGCCATGCTTGACTCCATTCTAGAATCTCCTTTTCAGCTTTGCCAGATTTAATATGGAAATTCTGGTCACATGGTGGAATGATTGTGAGAGGAGGGAGATGGATAAAGGTATGAGAGGTAGTCATTCCTTTCGAGTTAGGATTCAACAAAGCTGACAGGCTTACCCTTGGTGGTCACAAAGCTTTGGGACAGTACCTCAAAAAGAGATTTTCTAAAAAAGAAAGAAAAAACAAGAAGAAGTTACCTTTCTTGAGTTAGAACTCAGAAGAGTGAGCAGGTTTGGCAAGTTTGAGCAAATATATTAGAAGAAGAGCTAGGCGTCTAGCTATGTACTCTCATTTAGGGGATAATTATTCCTCCCATCTCCTTAGCATGTCTGAAGGTGAATCAGCCTTCCAAAAGATGATCTCCTGGTGAAGTAATTGACAGTAATATTTAGAGTTCTAATTTGATGGGTAGTCAGAATACTGTCTCTACCCAGGGTCTAATTTAAAACCCAGAATCCATTTCTTTGACCATAAGAAAGTACTTTTGCTTTAACAGGCTTCAGCAAAGCCCTGATATGTTCACCTTTTCAAGTAGCATTGTAAATCACAAAGGAAGCTGTTGTAAATCTCTTCTTGCTAGTATTACCAAGGAAACATGGGGTGGGACCCAAAGCTGACAATGAGAGTAGGATGCATCTCTTGGCCTCTAAGGTTGTTAATATCTACCTAGCTTTGTAACAGAATGAAGATTTTTCTAGTCTAGGTGAAACTAGCCATGTTAAATCATAAAAGATTTCATAGTTCTCACTCACTAGGGGTCAGCTCTTCTGTGCCCATCTCACTAGCATCATCACATGAAGTCATCAAGAAAGTAATTAGAATTTATGACATTTATCTGGAGACAGTAGGGAATGAGTGGAAGGCACATTTAATACAGTGCTTTGCAAGAAGAGGATGGGACTTCCAAAGGGAATGATGGGTATTTTCCTTTAATCTAAATGCTAACAGAAACATGGCTTATGGGGTAAGGACCACTCAAAACAAAACTACCCACCTATGTTGCCTGACATCAGAGTCAGCTGTACAGTGCACACTAGTGGAAGTCTACCAGCACAGCTAGCTGGCTGGCAGGGTGAAAAAAGATAAAAGCCTTTCTCAGAGACACCAGGGGGAGGTACTCAGCAGAAACTGCAAACCCCTGAAGAAAATTTTAAAAAAATATGGTCTATTTAAAGAAACAGCATACAAATCTAGAAACCAACTCTAAAGAAAAAGAGGTTTATCATTTCCTTCCTTTTTAATTAGACAGAAAAGGGGAAATGTGGTGGAAATATTCTTTGTATGATGTAAATAAAGGAACTGTTTGGGCCTATGCACAGCACCTTAGAAGTGGGTAGAGAATCAGAGGGCAGGCAGGTAGGAAAGGGTGGAGTTAGTAAGTCTCCATCCAACCCCCGAAGAAGACAGGCATGTAAGAAACAGGTGAACAACGAGCTTGGCCATGTGGCGGCAAGATTAATAGAAATGGGTTGATTTAAGATAAAAGAGCTAGCTAGTAATGTGCTTAAGACATGGACCAAACAGCATGAAGTTAAAAAAAAAAAAAGAAAAAAAGGTTTATCAGTTACTGGAAAAATAATTGAAATTAACCAAAATTCATTCTTAATAATTTTAATGCAACAAAATTTAATTATTAAAGATTAATAAAGTGATGCATGAGGAAAAACAGAGTGTCAAAGATATAGAACATAATAAAAAATAAATTCTGGGGGTAAAGGAAGACTGCAACAAATTTTACAGACAACTTAGCCAAAAAAAAAAAGAGAAATAATCTAATTTAAGGACAAAACATTGGAAATAATAGAACCAAAGGAGTAAAACACACAGCAAAGTAGAAAAGCCTAAGGAATTTGTCCAACAGAACTATGTACATATTCTGATATTCAGAAAATAAAAATAAAGCATTATATAACATGTTTGCTGAAATCTATCTGGGAGAAGAATGGACATAAAGATTCAGCAAGTTTAAAGAAACCCACCTAGAGTGAATCCACATGAATCCAAATCTCGGCATGAATTTTGCAATCCAATAGGAATAGAATAATTTAATAAAAATGCTTAAAAATATTTCCAACAAGAAATATCATATGTAACAAACCTTTCTGTTAAAAAATACGGAGAAGTAAAGACTTTAGCAGGTCAGCAAAATCAAATTTGCATCAGCAGACTGACCTGAAATAAATCCTGAAAAAACTCTTCTAAATTAAAATGGAAAGATTAAAAAAAAAGCATGAAAATCCTAATCAAACATCAATGTAGATATACATACATACATGAATGTAGTATTTTAATACTATGACATAGATGCAAAAGTAATTCTTAAGTTGACATATATAAAGAAAACAGTATAAAATGTAACTATAAATCTATATTTTTAGTATATATTCTTAAAAATAATTTGTTTCATCTGCACCAAAAGTATAAGTGGTAGAATGTAAAGGAACAAAACTTTTATTTGGGACAGAACTTAAGTTGTAACTTAGAAATAAATGATTCTCATTTTAAGATATGCTGTATAATGGTACTGGTAAGCATAAATATGTGTGTATATCATATTCATACATAAAGACTATATATAGAAAAATGAGAAAAAAATAAAAACATACTATTAAACAATCAACACAGAAGAAAATGGGAAAAAAAAACCAAAGGGGTAAAAAGATAGAAGACATACACAAAGCCACAGAATGCCAATTCGAATTATTTCCCTATCGATAATTGTCTTAAATGTAAAATGGATTGTAGATACATTAAAAAGATAGATTGGCTAAATGGATTTAGAAATATTCAACCTTTAGGTTATTTTAAATTGTATGTAGGGGCTGAAGTTTTAAATTGTATATAGGAGCAACACTGTTGCTCCTGGAGAGGACCCATTTTCAAATTCCAGCACTCATATGATAGTTCACATCACCTATTACTCCAGTTCTAAGTGATCTGATGCCCTCTTTTGACCTCTAAGGGCACCTAGAATACACGTGTGGCACACATACATACATGTACACAGAACACTCCCACATAAAATGAATAATTAACAAAAATAGTTTATCAGAAAAGATAGACTCTATGGGGAAAAAACCTGCCAAAGAAGACAATGTTGCATCATGGTTAAAGAGTCAGTTCACAACCATAGGACAGTGTGTGTGTGTGTGTGTGTGTGTGTAGGCATTAGCATCCTACAATATACAAAGCAAAAGTCAGGAGATATGAAGAAAAAAAATGATTATAGAATACCCTGAAATCCTACTCCAAGTTTTGGAAAGAAGTAGAAAAAGATCAGCAAGGAAAGAGAAAGCCTAAACAAAGTAGACCAGCTGGACAGAACTGCACAGCCTTCTTCACAAGTGTAACTGGGAAACTATAAGATAATCCACATGTAACACATCTCAGTGGGCATAAGAAGGCAAGAACTATAAAAAGTATCATTGTGGACCATACTTAGATGAAAATAGGACTTAATAGTTGACTGAAAACAAGAAACTGAACTTTGGGTGACTGTCCAGGCAGACAGGAGTCATTTCTGTCATTTTGTAGACTTTGGAAGTTGCTTGCACTTCCTGTTTATTTGGATAATATTATATCCTTCTGTGGTCTTTGATGTGGTTGAAGGTTTAATAACTATAGGTATAGTTCTTTTTAGTTTAAAATGTATATTAGATATGAAACTTTAGACTCACAAGGATAAGATAGATAATGGAATATTCTCTTTAATTTTGTGAATGCAAATAGACTGGATATTGTGACTGTAATTCCTGCTTGAGAGCTGTTCTGTTGTAATTTTGCTATATGGAAATTGAAACCTTTCTTTCTGATTAGACAGAAAAGAGGAAGTGTGGTAGAATGTTCTCTGTATGCTGTAAATAAAGGACTGTTTTGGCCTATGTGTAGCACCATAGAAGTGGGTGTAGAATAAGAGGATAGACAGGTAAAAGGAGGGTGGAGTTAGTAAGTCTCCATCCGACCCCCAAAGAATAAACATGTAAGGAATCCAGGTGAGCCACGAGCTGAAACACATGGCAGACAGATTAATAGAAATGGGTTGATTTAAGATGAAAGAGCTAGCTAGTAATGTGCTTGAGACATGGCCCAAACAGTATGAAGTTTAAAAAAAAGAAAACAAGAAGCTACAAATATATGAAAATTAAACAGCTAATTCTTACATCATTGGTGTGATGAAAAAAATAAAAGGAAACTTGGAAAATATCTGGAGAAAAGTAAAAGTATATCAACTTATGCATGCAGTGTACATTGTAGTAAGAGGTAAGGTGATAATGATGAATAATTCTAAAAGAAGTTAAATAATCAGTAATCTTTTTGTAACTAAAAAGTTAGGGGGCTGGAGAGATTACTCAGTCGTTAAGAGCATTCACTGTCTTTCCGGAGAACCTGTGGACCTGTGTTCAATTCCCAGCATCTGTATGGCAACTAACGACTGTCTGTAATTCCAAAATATGACACCTTTACATAGTTATACATAAAGGCAAAGCAACAAATAAAAATAAATATTTAAAATAAATAAATAAATAAAAAGTTAGGAATGAAACTCAACAAAATAGTAGTCACACACAAAAAAATAATTATTAAGGGACAAGCACAGAAATAAATAAAAAAGAAGTCAGTAGAGTTTATTCATTGAAAAGATCAAGAAAAATGTCAAAGCTTCATTTAGATTAAGAAAGCCTCAAATAAACCAAAAGACTGCAAATTATGGCACAGATATTTTTAAGTTTAATGCCTGAGAAGCAAATGAATTATCACATGCAACATGCCCAACTGAGTTATAAAAAAAAATTAGGAAATCTGAATAGTTTATAACCAGTAAGCAAGTAAAAGTCATAGTGTAAGCCCTCCAAGAGAGAAAGACCCAGGACTAGAGGCATCCAAGGAGAATTTTACCAAGCGTTTAAAGAGGAATTAGCACCGGTTTGCTCAAAACTTCCACAGAATTTTAGAAGAAGAAACACAACAAGCCTCAATAACTTAGCATTCATCTGATACCGTGAGCAACAGGCATTCAGCCATGCAACCCCTTGATGCAGTATGATACCAAAAATTCCCCAGATAATACCAACCAGCCAAATTTATCAGCATGAAGGATTCTTCACCAGAGTTGAGCAAAATTTATACCTGAAACTCAAAGAGAATTCATGGCGTGAATGTCTGCCTATGTCTAATGCTGCATGGCAAGACTGAGGGAAATATCACTTGAGTCAACAAATAAAAGCAGTTGACAAAATTCTACATATGATTTTTAAAAAGGATACTCCACAATACGGCAAAGAGAAAACTGTCTTTGTGCAATAGAAACCGCATACAAAGCAGCCTGCCAACATCACACTCATTGTTGGAAGCGTGAAAGCCTCCTGTGATCCAGAGCAAGGAAAGGATGCCTACCCTCACCATTATTGTTTAGCATAGTACCAGAAATCCTAGGCAGAGAAATTAGATGAGAAAATGCAGTAAAGGCCTCCAACTTGGAAAGGGAAAAAAGTAACATCTTTGAAGATGATGTGATCTTGCATAGAGAAAATTTAGAAACAACTACAAAAGCGAGAGAGATCTATTGAAACTAATAAATCATTTCAGGAAAGCCACAGGCTACAAAATCAAGACATGCAAAGACCTCAGTGACAGTGCTGCATGCCAACAGAGAGCAATCCAAAAAGGAAATCAAAAGAAGCCATATCTATGATAGCACAAAGAGAAATAAATTTAGGAGTAATTGAGGTGGGGGGGCAACAAAAACTTGTGCACTAGAAACTACATAATATTGTTGAAAAACTGAAGAAAATACAAAAAGAAAGGTATTCCCTATTTGTATCGGAAGACTCTAAACTTTCAAGATCAGTTAACAACTTCAACAAAGTTACATGAAAATCTCCATGGAAAGTATTTTGTTAAAGAAGGTAAATAATTCTATAAAAATCTCAAGGTGGCCATAAACAGTATGTTAGAAAAGAACAACATTGGACACTTCATGGTTGCTGATTGCAGGAAATGACATGCCAATGCAGTATGTTCCTGCATATAAGTTCATATATCAGTATGAGGAAGGTGATAGCCCATAAAACAAATGATGGAATACATGACCAAGTAAGTTGCGTCTGTGCTGCCCAAATTCAACATAGCAGATTGGTGCACCTACACACACACACACACACACACACACACACACATACACACACACACACACACACACAAAAAGTTCTTTTAACTAATGAGATCTAGAAAGATTGCTCAGTAAGTAGGGTCACTTGTACACAGGCCTGACATCCTGCCTTTGATTCCAAGGATTTCACCCGGTGACAGGCAAGAATTATTTCCTAAAAGTTGTCCTCTGACCTCTAACCTTCATATGCATGCTGTGGTGTGTGAGTGCCTGTACACATACACACACAACCACATACAAACAAACATAATTTAATATGGTATTGTATAAGGTGGATATCCATGTTTAAAAAACAAAGTTGAACTGCTGCCTTAATAGAAATGTATTAAACAGAAACTACCCATGTAAGAAGACAACAGTGCAAAGGCCACATGTGGAATGAAGATTATATTTGTGTATCTTTAGCAAGTAATCACTGCCTATGGAATACAAACACCTCCTGCAACATAGATGAAGGGGACTGGACAAGTGGCTTAGCTGTTAAGGACTAGGCTCATAACTAAAAAAAAAAAGATGAAAATATAGGCTAAGGTCTTGAATAGACATATTTGTAAAGAAAAGACACAATTCCTGAAGAAATACAAATCAGAATCACAATATGATCTTGTCTCATACCAATTTATCTATCTTCCCAGTTTCATTATGTATGAGCACAACATAAACCAAGACTTGATTAAAAATAACAAAACAACAACAGAAACTCTGTCCTAGAAGAAACATATTTTACCAGGTATACAGTATTTGTTACAAGACCACACACTGTGTTATTTTTCTACACTAAGAAAACTTGGCTCATGTAGATTCCTGAAGCAATTGATTTGTCTTTTGAGGAAGGCATGTGGCTCTTAATAAAGTCTTTTAAGTGTGACTAGAAATGAACATGGCCAAGAGCAAATTATGCACTGGATGCCTGCACAACTGTTTCAGAATCTACCTCTGCTGTGTTCCACACACAGCTTTTCTGCATTGTGATATGTTCCCACAGAAACAGAAGCCCTTAAAATCACTGTGATACCTTGATTCATGAAGTCTAGAAAACAGATCTTTTGAGTAAAGTGAACTCACTGAGTGAACTGGGAAAGCATTGATATTCTTGCCTTTTCAACACTGTATACACTTACCTAGAAAATGAACACACACAAAAAAAATGCTCCAACTGGAGAGTATAGCCTGGATCCAGCAAGCTGAAAAACCCAAGGTTCATGTACCCTGTATCTTGCTGCCATCCCCTAAGTGTGTGCTTTGGGGTAAGTGGATAAAAGCAGCAATATGCTAGTCCTCGTGCATACTTGCAAGAGCTGATCCTATAAAGCTATTCTTAATTCTGCCTTTAGTGATTTCATGTTGAAGTCGGCAAAGATGGTATATTTACACCACAAAAATTGGAAGGTACCACAACCAAGTTCCTTGATTATATTGTTTTGTTCAGTGAGGTATTGAACATAGTCTATGTTCAGGTGACTTATGAATATAAATAGACCAGATAATAATTGTTAGCTAATTCCTTTATTGTATGCTATATATGCTTCCTTATATATTCTAATATCCTATGCTCAGTCTTGGAATTTAAAGAAGCAATTTATAACCTTAGTATCAGGGAAGACAGGGATACAGGACCTACGCAAAACATCATGAGAAAGAAATGATGCAAATTCCTGAGTTCTCTCCTACAAAATAAATCAATACAACAAATACAGGTCAAATATCTACTTCATATGAAGTTCTTGGTTACAGAGCTTTACAGATACATTAAACATACTGTTTTCTTAGGAACTACTGGGGGCTCAGTTCATAGAGCACTAGCCCAGTTTGTATGAAGCCATGGAATCCAATCTCCAGTATGGCATATAGTGAGCATGTTTATAGCCACCTATAGCTGCAGCACTGGGGAGAAAATGCAGGAAATTAGAATTTCAAGGTCATCCTTAACTATACTGCTATGAGTTCAGAGACAGCCTGTGTTACATGAGGCTCTGTCTTGGAGCAAACAAACAATGATTTAATAGGAGCTAAGATCAATATAATATATTAACTACTGGAGTTTTATGATTCATACCATCTATTCTTTAAGCAAAAATTTCTGTCACAAAATAAAGTTACTCATAATGATTATGTATGGCATTATAGCAATATATTTCCTGTTATAAGTTTATATAAGAGTTCAGAATATATTGTTAAGTACAAAGAAAGAGCATTTGGATAGATAAAAGAAGGTCAGTGTAATTACATGGTTTTAAAAATACATAATGTCTTTTTATCTTTGTGCAAATGATCAAAAAAGGGTTATAAAGAGGCCAGTGGTTTAAGTCTTCCTAAAGCATTACAGAAGAATGGCTTAAAATACTGTGCTAATGAATGTATGAGCAAAAATGTTCTAAAGCAGAGTTAAAGTGTTTTCCTTGGAATAAGAAAGAGTTTCTTTCCATATTTATATGATTAATCTTTGGATCTTCAAGACTTTCATAAAAAGGAAAAAGGCTATGCTTGATTCAACTTGTTGGCAGAGAAATCATTGAAAGATCTTGAAATGGTGTATTTGCACAAGCTATTTGGCAGTCACCATAAACCCTGCAATGCCTACATTAAAGTGGTATTTCATATCCACACTAGGGTTTACCACTCCACAAGCTGTTGGGACACTCACAAGTTTGGATGTCTCACAGAGCTTTATCTCAGTGGAAAAAGAAAAGACAAACCAGAAGGTTGGCAACTGTACTCTTCTTTCTGTGTATAAAGTAGGCTCATTTTTGCAAAGATTTCCAGGGATTAAGGAAAGTGTCATCAAAAGACCAGAGTAAGACTGCTGAGGAAGAGGATGGTCTTTGCAGCCCTTTCTTTCTTTCTTTCTTTCTTTCTTTCTTTCTTTCTTTCTTTCTTTCTTTTCTTTCTTTCTTTCTTTCTTTCTTCTTTTCTTCTGTTCTTCCTTTCTTTCTTGAATTTTTCTCTTTTTTGATTCAAGAAGTTTTTTCCTTTCATATACCATTCACTGTTCCCTTTCTTGCCACTTTACCCGCCCCCCCTCCGCTCCCACCTTCCCCACCCCATCCACACCTAGACTAACAGCTGGAGAACCTGCATGGGCCAAAACTAGGCCCTCAAAATGAGGGTGACAGATGCTGGGATCTGTTAGTGGGCTTTCTTGCTATGAGACCAGTAATTATCCTAGATACATGAACTGTGTTTTTAGAGCCTACTCCCTTTGATGGGATGCCTTGCTCAGTCTTAATACAAGGAGAAGGGAATAGATCCTGCCTCAGCTTGGTATGCTAGCCTGTGCTGCAGCCATTTCTTTATCTTGACCTCAGTATTGTATATGTAAATCTGCATAAGTGACTGACAGAGCTGATAGTCTGCTTCCTTATTCTGCTCTCTGCTGTACTTATCTATCTCACACTCTTCAGAAAAACATAGAGAAAGACACACTGGACATCTCCATGTTGTTCTTCAACTCTCTGTAAATCTATAATTGTTTTCAAATAAAGTGAGGTTTTTGTTTGTTTTAAGTCTCCCTGATTGTAAGAAATTTGTTTTAAATGTGAGACCCCTGATGCCTGTGGTATGGAAATTATTACTTTATTTTAAAATAGTAATAGGAAAAGGATGTGTAAGCCTCTTACGCTGTAACAAGTACTGTGTTAAGTACTGCCTTAGGTTCTGCTAGAAAATGAACTGACTCAAGCCACTTAGCGAAAAGGGTTTTTTCTCACCATTGTAGGTCAATGTTCGTCACTGAAGTGATGTCACAGTGGAAAAAGTCATATTGCGTATAAAGTCAAGAATCAGAGAATAACACATGAATGCACGCATGCGAGAGCTCAGCTCACTTGCCACAGTTTATACAGCCTTTCCCAAGGGAATAGTCCCACCCACAATTAAGACTGGCCTTCCCATATCAATTAAATAATCAGAATAATCCCACAGACTTACCCAGAAGCCTATCTCTCAAGTGATTCTAAATTTTGTCAAGGAGACAATTAAACCTAACCATCATTAAAGCTTTTTGTGCAATATGTGTATTTCTTTTGCTTAGTCCACCAAATAACTTGGCAACTGTAGATATTATTTTTCTGCTTTATAAGACCTCAGCAATGGGACCTTGAGTTGTTCATGTGTTGGGAAACAAAGAAGTCAGGAATGCATCAGCCCTTAGTAAAACAGATAGATTGTAGGCATTAGAGATCTTGGAAATGATGTATCATGCTAATGAGGAAAAAAAATATTGCTTTCATGAAGAGTTGTGTTAAATATCTCTTTGTGTATATCTTTCTAATCAGGCAGGCTGATTTTCAATCCAGAAAAATACACCCAGACTCCCACCCCCATTCCTTAGCCAGCAAGCCAGAAAAAGCTTGAAGTTTGTGGTCTGATATCACCATTTTTGTCTTAATAAAAAAATGAAATTAATGTGTGAGCTCTGCGTGTTTTTATAGGATGATGAGGTAGTGGTTAAAAATAATAGATAAAGGTTAAAATAACATGAAATTCTAAAGTTCCTAAAAGCATCAGCCTTAATAGTCTCTACTGGCAATGTGCCCAGTGATGCTTCTGCAGGCCAGCTGCAGCAGAACAAGCTTGCAGAATCATCCTTTCCCCTTTGGTAATGTAATAAAACATTGTACTCATGGATTTCCCAAATGGTATTGCCTCGGCATATCCAGTTAAGGGATTATCATTTTATTATTGCTCTTCAGAAATGACACTAACTCAGACACAGAGAGAACTTCTGTTTTCAAGGGTTCTGTTGGCCACTTTAGATACCCTTGATATGTGACCAAGAGTCATTTAATTAATTAAATATAAATAGTTGTAAATTAAATTGCATAGATGAATTCCCCCAGCTTTTCATAGATAACACAAGTTTTCTGTGGTGGTGAACTTTGGTAGATAGTTCAGAGTTGCACCTCCCATGTGTAAGAGGTCTGCTGTATTTGGTAGCCCTGAGGGATTGCTGCCATCTAGTCCCTCACATGAGAAATACTGGCCTCTAGCTGTACTGACTTCAGCAAAGAAATGCCTGTAACAAGCTATTAGCTGCTCTACAACTATTGGGGTCATTTGACTGTTAGTTTTTGTCATCCCAGTGCTTTTGGGGACCACTGAAATTTTACTTCCCAATGAGCAAAGATTGTGTTTTAATGCTACCCTCCTATGTTCCCTACCAATATCCTCTAGTAGAATTCTACCTTCTCTGTGAGTACTAAATGGAGCAGAAGGACTCATTTCCTTTTCCTCCAAGCCTGTGCTAGGCCAATGTTTGTGTGAATCAGAGTGAATACAGAGTATCTATAGGAAAAAAACTCTCCATAAGCTAAACTGCATCTCAGGTGCACAAGGTGGTCACTTTGTAGAAAGAGTAGCATGTTAAGAAACGTCTTCAGTATTCAAAATGTGATAGAGTGCTGATAGTTATGTCCTGAAAATCACTAGAGCTTATGATGACAACTGATACATTTTCAGGGTTAGATAACACCAGAAGCAAAAGGAATGAACAACAGAAAAATATTTGATGTATAATTTCATTTTTATGAGTGAAAGATGTTCAAGTCAGCCTTATCGCTAAGCTATCCAAAAGGTAATGTGTCCGTAACTAGAATGTTACAAATGCCTCTTAAACTAGGCATGTTTTCTCCTTTCTATGTTTCTGATATGGTGCAATTTGAAATTCTGTAAAAGCGATATATAGTTTTTTGACAAATACATCCATGTGTGGTACACAGTTTGATTTATGTAAACTCATTTTGAATGCAGAGGCAGAATTCCTCCTGAACAGATGAAAATATCTGCCTAGAGTGATAAATGCATGTGTATAGAAAGATAGAGTTGTGAGAAGGGATTTTTTTTATGAGAGCTTTGTAATATTATTTCAAATTTTCCCTTTAAAAGATCTTCTACAAGACTTGATTTTATTTTTGCTTTTCTGTCAGTTTGGATGTTTATCTAATTTGAAAAGGAGTCTATTCTGCCAAAGCACTTTCCTGTAACACAACATAGCTTATGAGGGATTGCTAAATTGGAGAAGATATCAATATAGCATAAATGCTTTATATCAGTGATTTTCAACCTTTGAGTTGTGACCCCTTTAGAGGTCAAATAACTCTTTCACAAGAGTCATATATGAGATATACTGAATGTTGTATCTTTACACTATGATTCATAACACTAGCAAAATTACAGTTATAAAGTAACAATAATTTTATGGTGAGGGAGTCACCATAACATGAAGAATAGTATCAAAGGGTTGCAGCATTAGGAAGGTTGAGAATCACCACTTTGCATATTCATAAATTCACAATTGATGCTACTAGACCAACAGCCAATTAATGCAGACCAATAAACCTAGTCATTGGATGAAGATGATACCAAGCAATCTCATCCACCCATAGTCCTCTGATGCAATTTTGGCCACATCCTTCACCAGTCTGTAGTGCTCAGTTTCCCTGCAGTTTGAACTTAACTCTATAGCTTACCAATATAAACACTTTCATCTAATTACTTTTACACAAATACATACTTACATACACGCACATATATACATGGGGCAGGGAAAATGGGAGAGAAATTTTTAATTGTCTATAATTATGATTTATATATCTTTGATAAATTAATATTTATTAGAGCATACAATTGTAATGGTACTTAAATTTACTAAGACTTTTCTTGTTAGTATATTACCTAAATGTTTAGTGTGTCTGCCCTAACTATCTGTTCCATTAGCTCTATTATTTTATGATGTGACTTTTTAGACTATACTAGTAATATGTTATTCTTGTTATAATATTATAATAAACAATGTTTTTATTATAAATAGTTAGAATTGTACTCTGACAATTACATTTATCACTATCACATTACCATTTGAATTGTGGATTATTATGAATACAAAGTATGCACGCTAAAATGGCAATAGCCTGTTGATACATAGTAACCTTCTCAACGTTAGTTGTACCTAGCAGTTGTGAAAAATATTTCTACTACAGAAGCCCTTAATAAGAGTCGAGTTGTTTCCACTAAAGCTTGATTTGAATTGTTTAAATCACTAATTATAGCTAGGCCTTGTGTTACAGGCCTATCATCCTCACTTTGGGGAGACTGAGACAGATGGATCACAAATTCAAAGTATACCTGGTTTAGAGTCAATGAAAGCCAGTCTGGGAAACTTAGCACGGCCTTATCTAAAAAACTTAAAAATTACAAAAGTTCTGTGGATGCAGCACAGTAGTAGAGTGCTACCTAGCGTGCATGAATTCCCAGGTTCAATTCAATCCTTTGATTAAAAAATGTCACTAGCTATGGTTTGAGTATTTCTAAGAAATGAGCCTATAGGGGTTGGAGAGGTGCTCAGCAGTTAAGTGCACTTGCTGTTCTTACAGGGGACTCAGGTTTGGTTCCCAGCACCCCCATGGAGCCTCATAGCCATCTGTAACTCAAGTTCCAGAGGAACTGATGCCCTATTCTGCCCTCTGTGGACACTGTATACATGTGGTACATATATATACATGCAAACAAGATATGCATATATATACAAAATACATTGTTTTAACAATGAGTGGGCCTTCACCCTACCCGTGTGCATACATACTCGTGCTTACTCCTCATTTAATTCATTTATGGTTTTGATTTAAATGTTCTCTTCAGAATGATCTGAATGCTTCAATTCTATGAACTTAAATGGCAAGAGCTCAGATTTTAAATGAGGTACAAATTACACAAGAAAATGAACCCATCTGGTCATTCAAAAATTTCTCTTCCTACAGTAACTAAATAAACTGAGAAGAAAACAAAAATCTTTCATAAGGGCTTTATTTGTTTATTTACTTATTTATTCATTTGGATGAGGCTAAAGATGGTATGTTTTATTTCAGAGAAGCAATCATTCTTTGATATTATTAATATGTCAGCACAGTTTGTGAGTGGATTCTTGAAAGTGGTCAGAGTGAGTGTATTACACAGTTTTCTAAATTTCTGCCACAAATGCAAATGAATTCTCCTAAATAGGGACCAGCATTGTGTTGGGAACTGGGGATGGACAGCTGAAGGAGCCCTTGATTTTAAGAAGAAGCTGACGAAGGGCAACATATAAGGATTCTCTAATGGATACAGAGAGTAGGAGGCAGGGAGAAGAAGTGGGAAGGGAAAGAGGGAGGATAGAAACAGAGACAGAGAGAAAGACAGAGAAGAGGAGGGAGGGAGGCAGGGAGGGAAGGGTAGAGGAAGAGAAAGTGGGAGAGAGAATGCTGTGCTGCAGATCAGAACCTTAACTGTCAGAGAAAGGGCTGCTTTAGCATACGTAATCAGGAAACTTGCCAAATGTTTTTGTGTCTTGTTTCTTTCCCTATTGCTTCTCTTAAATTTTTAAATTTTTGTCCATTTGAACGTGGAATAAATTTTTTAAGAGAATCCTCCACAGGGGGGTTAAGAACGTTTGGTGTCTTGCTCTTCATGCAGGAGGGTACAAAATCCATCAAGTTACATCCATATAGCAGTTGCACTTTATCTTATATAAATCATGGATTAAATTTTAATGACCCATCCAAACACAGTGTTGTGTGCTTTCCATCAGGAAAAAAAAATTTAGCTTCCTGTCTCTGATGATTTATAGTAAGTAAGTGTATCACAGAAAGAAAAAGGTTAAGATAACTCTTCTTCCCATAATAATTTATTATTGTTTTCCATTGTTTCTAGCCGAAAGTCCAGATTTTTCGAGAACACTCTTGAAAAGAGTGACACTTGTCAAAGTGGGAGGTGAAGTTGCCATTGAGTGTAAGCCAAAAGCATCTCCGAGACCTGTCTACGTCTGGAGAAAGGGACGAGAACTACTAAGAGAGAATGACAGGTACTGTGATACATTGTCCGTCTGCCATGATTGTCCAAATAGTCAAAGCAGTAAGCTGTATAAATAAGACAGGTGTTAGCATTGGGCTTCATGCCTCTTCTTAATATTGGGCTTCTAGAAAGCCTTCCAAGCAGAGAGGGATTACTTTAACCCTGTGAGAAAGAAGTCACATAGTTGCCAGTAAGTGAACAGCTGAAATATACTTTTCACCTAAATTATTTTCTATATATCTTCCCATCATACTTCCTTGATTTGTACTAAAATGAGTCTAGTCTACTATGACAATTCTTCGAATATTTGGTAATATCTGTTGTATTTCCTGGTGCTATATAGGTGGCCTATAGTCAATAATTCTGCTTGATTTGTTATTCATTTGTATCTCTTTAAGGGACCAGATTTGCTCGAATATCTAAATTCCTCTCCTCTGCTTCCTATTACACATGAATTACATTTAGAAAGCATATTGTTTAAAGATTGTAAATTTGTATGGGTTATGTGGAGTTTGACATCAGATAGTACCAAGTGGCACGTATCTCCAAGACCTTGTCTTGGCTGTCACCCCTGTAAAATATCCTCTACCATTTTCTGTAATGTATTCGATCTGTTGGAAAAGGGTAATTATGCATAAGCCTGTGTTTGTCACCCATAAGACAGGATTTACCAGCTGTATACATAATGATTTTAATTGATGTTAAAGGGCAAGTATTCATAGATCCAATAAGGAAGTGTTTAAAAATGTGTGTATCCACCCTTTTACACCTGCACACCTTCAAATTTGCATATACAAATTAGATCACTGCACTGATGATGTTGTCCTTAATAATTTTTATAAACAAACTTGATACAGTTTCTAAGTGGTATATATCCACACACATATTAACTTCATAACAAACACCCATTTCTGATTTCTGATATATTAAGGAGGCAGCATAGTCCACTGAATACTGAATGGCATTTAAGTTTTAAGGACAATCAGAGAATTGAAAGCAAACTATTTTTACTAGCATATGTTAATTGTGTATAATAGATTTTATTATGACATTTTGTGCATGTGTATGATTTATGTTAAGCATATTCACTCTCTTCACCTTCTCATGGCTTTTCCCTTTGCTTCAGGTTTTCTTTCTCCCCTCCACATAATCTCCCCCCTAGTTTCAGGTCTTGATTTTTGCTTTTTGGTGACTTGGTGAGTTCACTTAAGGTTGCTTACAGGAACACAGGCAACTATCAGTGGCTAGACCACTGAAGAAATTGTCTCTTCCAACTCCAGCAACCACTACCAGCTGACAAGTAGGACCTCATAACTCTCCTTTTTATAAAATAATAGCAGCAGATTCAAGCATGATGCAGGTTTTATGCAAACAAGTACAACTGTTGCAGTTCAAGAATGCAACAAGCAGCCTTATCTTACCCAGAAACGGTATGCTACAATAGTCTACTCTTTGGATCATTCTGCCCCTCTTCCCTTATGCTTTCTGAACTTGTTTTTAGAAGGGATAATGGAGATTACTCATTGAGGCCGAAGCACACAGCAGTAACTTGTTCTCAGCCCTTGCATCAGTATGAATCCCAACAGAAACCACCAGCTATGTCAAAAAGAAGCTCTCTTTCTCAACTAGATGACACCACTAGTCTATGGACATTAATATAAATGTTTAGAAGGTACTTTGACAGGCATATCATGTTCATTTAGCAATACAACAGTACTAGAAAGCAGAATTTCTCACTGAAACATGAGGAACATTCAATTGTTCCTTAGTGTTTCTCAAAATGTGATGAGATTACATTTAATGACTACATATTTCTTTAAATATAATCTTTAATATGTGTAAAAATGCTACTTAGCATAAGGCTGCATTTTTAATTGGAAATAGATTCTTTTCTCCCATAGAATACATTCTAACTACAGTTTTCCCCTCCTCCCCTTCTCCTAGACTCCCACCTCCACTCCTCTCTAGGTCCACTCCTCTGTTTCTTCTTTAGAAAAGGGAAGGCCTCCAATAGATGACAGACAAACAGGACAAAAGTAGGCAAGGTGAAAGCTCTCATATCGAGGCTGGACAAAGAACAAAACAGGAGGAAAAAGGTCTCAAGAGCAGGCAAAGGAGTTAGATACAACCTGTTCGCACTGTTTAGGATTCACAGAAACCTCCAAGGTAACAGCCATAACATACACAAAGGACCTGTGCAGACTCATATTTGCCATTGGCCCATGTGAGCCCTGCTTAGTTGATTAGCTAGGCCATGTTCTCCATCCCCTCTGACTCCTATAGACTTTGCTCTCCCCCTTCTGCTGGGTTCTCATATCTCCGAGGGAAGAGACCAGATAGACCTCCAATTTAGATTTTCTCTATGCTAATGTTTGGCTGTAGGTCTTTGCCCTGACTCCCATCAGCTCCTGGAGGAAGCCTCTCTGATAACAAGACAAGGCACCAATCTATGAGTATAGCAGAATATCATTAGGAATCATTTTACTAATTTTACCCTAAGTCTCTGAAATATTCAGTCTCTGGTTCCTGGTCATCCAAGTAGCGTAGGCCATGGGCTTTGTCTTGTGGAATTGGCCTCAATTTAAATTAAGCATTGGTTGGCCACTTCCACAAGCTCTGTGCCATCTTTGCACATCTTCCAGGCAAGATGTTTATGGGTTGAGGGTTTTGTGAATAAATTGGTGTGTAGGTTTCTCTTTCTATAGGTAAGCCTGCATTGTTAAGTTTAAATTCTGAGATGATTTAAAGACAGAACATTAAAAGAATTTTATATGGGGGCTAGAGTAGGTTCTTGCAGTAAACCACAATTTTACTACCAGCATTCATAGCTGATGGCTGCCCCACACACAGGTAGCAAAGAGAGAGAGAAACAAAGGGAGAGAGAGAGAGACAGAGAGACACAGAGAAACACAGAGAGAAAGGGAGACAGATACAGAAAGAGAATAAAATCTACATAAAGTACTTTATAGAAATGATATAAACTTAAAGATACATCAAAACCCATAAGTAAATGAAGTTTGAAAGATATTGAGGCCCACCCAGAGGATAGACAGTGCTAGTATAAGAAGCCATGGTGGTTGAGAACAGCAAAACCAGTTTCTCATTCACATTGTGCACCAGCCAGGGACTACTCAGTGACTCTGCTCCCCTATAAGGAGCTCCTCAGGAGACCAGCTCTCTCTGTAGTGTTGCCACTGCAAAATAGAAAGGGTCAGACACACATGGCCTCTTAGTGTTCCAGGTTGGAAATGAGCAAATTTGTGTTCATTAATGCTATGTTGAGTAAAACAAGCGAAATGCTGCCCTGAAGAAAAATATAATCTTGCTATATACCAAGAAGAAAGGAAACACTGTGCACACCTATTTATACATGGCTTTCTAATACATTGAACTGTATTAACAATAGCTTAATATTTCTAAAGCTTAACCATTTCCACATAACTAATTTAATTTTCTCTTTAATGTCAGTTTCTATAAGACAAATTACTTTGATTTCTTATTTCCACCTCTTTTCTTACTATAAACTTTTTCTATGCAAATTGTATTGGCTTCATTAAAAGACATCAAGCATGCTCTCACATTCCTTTGAAACAGAAAGTATATTTAAGCTGAAGATGCACCCTGCTGTTACTTGGTTTCTGGTATTATCACTTCTACCTCCAGTGTCACCAGGCTGGTCCCAAAGCATCAATATTAGCATTTCATCTCTATATGGGTGCTACGTTCTCCAGGCTCTGCCTCACTCTTTTCAGTATTATTAAATAGACTGGATTTGGTCATGTATATGTGCTCAAAAGTAACCAAATGAAATATAAAGAGGAAAGTCAGGATACACTTGCCCCATAGCCACATCGAGATACAGGTTGGATGTTGGACCATTTCATTTTTCAGGAGAAAGTAGACATCTATATTTTGTTCAAAGTTCCAATTCTTAGGAACAAGAAATCACTTCTGTCTAAAATTTTGATAACCACAAGGAGTACCATTAACCTATAGAGCACGTTGGTTCCATGGGCCATTTGCTTTGAACACCCAAATAAGACATGTACTGTTGAACACTTTATACAATTTAAAGAACAAGAAATCAAACAGATCTCACTACTGTATCCTCATTGGCAAAATAAATGCTATTTTCTCCTTTTTTCCTGTTAGAGATAAAACATAATTAAGTGGACAAATGAACAAAATCAATCACAAATGTTATTTGTGAATTAAAAATTTTAATCCATATTTAGGAGAAGATTGACATAGTGAACCAATACAAAGGATAATTAGTATTGAGCAATACTTTCTAACATACTGCCTTATTAGCCTTAATTCTCTGTTGAGACTAGACTCCAGAATCAAATAGTGAGTCTTTAACCTTTGAATACAAATTATTAATCCCTTAATTACAAAGCATTTGTGTAACTACATTGAGACAAAAGTTCATTATCTAGCATTCTTATTATTAATACTCTCCCTAAATTCTATGGTTTTGAAAGGTTTAGTCAGACCATAGTCATCAATTGCTATTTAATTTAAATTTCAACCACTCAACTCTGTGTAAATGAGTTTGCCATAAAAGTATAAGTAGAGATGTGGAGAAAACATACGCTCATTTATTATATTAAGTTAGATGGTAGTGGCCATGTTAGTTCAGTGAATATAGCTTTAGAAATACTGGTTTAGCATCAGTATGCTAATTGTTTTTAAAATATAGTTCTAAAATTATTGTTTCCATTTCTATTTGTTTACACATTTAAAGCATATTAACATTGCTTTTACTTATATTAGCTACACATCTAAATTAAAGATGAAAAAGTAAAACAATTGTGTAGCTTTGCTGTAGGTCAGGTCCTACATCCATATGTAAATGGAATGTGTCTTATTTTCTTATACTATTACCAAATTATTGGTGTTAGCAATATCAGATGTTCAGAACAGCCTCACTATTTTAGGCCTCAGGAGGGATCACTAGTCACCATGGAAGCAGTTCTAATCATTTGGATGAATTGAGCAATTAAGCTTACTAACTGAATAAAGTTGATTATTTTGTTTACTTCTAGTTTTTAGACAGAAGGCCCTTAAGGCAAATAAGATTGGTTTTTATGCTGTAACAAAAACATCAATGTGCAGAAATAACAGAATCATTAATAACTTAAAATCTTAGAATTCTAAGTACAATAATTACCATTGGGATGTACCCTTGTGGTTACAAATTAGATAAACTCATCTCAACCCGGGTTATGAAAGTGAATTTCCTGGCCATTTATTTGAGAACATCAGGTATAGACTGTGACTCTAAGCATGGCTAACAAGATACCATCAGAACTCTGCCTTGCTTCCAACATCAGCACTTCTGTCTATGTTGGTTCCATCTCCAATAAACTCTTTTCTGCTGCTGGTCTGAAGGCCACCAGTGCCCCAAATTTGATCACAAAGGTTCCAGAACAGATTGTCTAAGTATCAGCTAAGCCAGTCATGGCCCAGGTTCTTCTCTAGGCTAGTTGCACTCAATAATTATCTGATTCCCCATTGTGCTGATAGCCTGGATGTGGGTCAGGTGATTATCTTTGAAAGCATATGGAAAAAATACCCCCTCCAACCACATCGAACAGAGGTTCTCAACATTCTTAACACTGCAATACTTTAATATAATTCCCCTTGTTGTGGTGACTCCTAACCATAAAATTGTTTTCATTTTTACTCTCATAACTGTAATGTTGCTAATGTTATGAATCATCATGTAAGTATTTTTGGAGATGGAGATTTGTCAAAGGGGTCATGACCCATTGGTTGAGAGATACTGGTTTAAATGAGAATGGTGTGAAGAGTTTACTAAATAAATCCAGCTGCTATTACAGGAATTGAGAATTCAGAGTGGGCAGGCATCATTGCTAAATCTCTCCCTCTAGAATCCCCACAGATTCCATCTCTCATCCGAGAAAAGGACCCACACTGATCCATCATCTCCCAGGGACTTCTAATGATGGAGTCATAACTAGATGAAAAATTTTATTCCCTTCAGCATCTGCTCATTTTTGGTTCTACGTTATGATGCCATGCTAACAGATGGAATTCTCTCCCCTATTTCTTAATGTACTTACCAGAAATCTACCCTCATTTCTTTGTCTGTATCGTCTCCATGTCCAAATATCCAATTTCCTTCTGATGTTCTAGACAGCAGCATGGATGTTCTGCCTAAAGCTATTCGACTGCAGTCTAATTCGATAAAAACACTCCGTGAGCAGTAGCCACTCACTAGGCCTACTGCTTGGCACTGAGAATACAAGGGGAAAAATAAATAAACCCAGTCCTCAAGATGCACATACTCCAGGAGCATGATTATGTGATTTTTTTCAGTTATCCTGTGGGATATGTTATAAGGGTGATGTATTGAGAAAAAATAAAAAACCTTTGAAAAAAATGTAGGACAGTGATAGACTCTAGAGACTTTGTGTTTTAGGTCTGTGGTGCTTAGACATGGACTGAAGACCCTGAATGGAGTTGAAAGATTTTATGTGGAGTTGTGCCCTGCTGTGTGCATGGTGTGGAAAGATTGCTTCATGTGCATGCAGCAGCAAGAAAGAGAGTGAAACAGGACTGGGAGTTTAGGGAGGCCAAGTGTTGGCAGCAGGCTGGGATGAAAATTGTGAGAGACTGAATGAAATCACTGTGGTTGAATAAAGAGGGCAGCCAGAAGTAGGCGAGAGTTTAAGGACCTTAACCCTCCTAAGCAGAAGGAATGAGAAAGTGAGAGAAAAAATAAAACCTGACCCCAAGGATTCCTACTTAAGCAGCTGATGAGTGATAATGTCATTGGCTGCAACAGTGAATATTTTTGAAAAGAAGATTAGGAATTAGAGAGATAACTCAGCAGTTAGAATCACTTGCTTCTTGGGCAGAGAACCCAGAATTAGTTGCCACATGGTAGCTTATAACCATCTATAACTCATGTACTTTCTTCTGGCCTCCATGGGCACAAGGTTCATATACATACATGTAGACAAAACACTCAGCTAAAAATAAAAATAGATCTTTTTAAAAAAAGGTTTGAAGGGGAGAAACAATGAGTAGTTAATATTTGTGTGTGTGTGTGTGTGTGTGTGTGTGTGTGTGTGTGTGTGTGTTAGAGATGTTTGGTTTAAGCAATATGAATTTAGTGCATGACTATTAAAAGTATCAAAACCCTGGAATGGGCTTTTCTAGACTAAAGCAAAGGGCTTCCCTAGATTGTATTCTTTAGGGGGAGAATCTAATTTTGGCTTCTGCAGGACTCCTATTCATAATTTGTGGGCACTTTCCTCTGTCTTCCAAGTTAGCACAGGTGAGTCCTCCTTGTGTCTGCATGACCCCCAATGTTCCATACTATTTATTCTGATGGGCTGTTGTGTCTGCATTGGGCCCTTTTTATATACAATTTATTCCAGTCTGTCACTTTCATCTGGACCCTGCCCCATACTCCATGGCTGCTTCATAACAGTTTCCTAGTTGGAAACAACAATCTAAGCTGAAGAGTAGGAACAGAGAACTACCCATCACCAGTAAATAAGAGAAATTCATCTGCATTGGTGTCCATGTGAGAGCATTCTGTGGATCAAAGGAAAGATCCCTTAGGAACCACCCTTTACACAGAGGATAGGGAAATCAAGCTGCCAATGAGGGGAAGAATCATAACTAGAAAAACATAAAAGACACAAGCCAAAGCAGTAGAAAGATGCAAGAAAGAGCAAGTAGCTTCAAATGAGAAGAGGTCTGAAAAATGACTTAAAGATATAGCCAATATATCCTAACATCACCTTGGACAGAACATCTTATGTCACTGTGGACCAGTTTTAAAGATAGTTAAGACCACACTAAGCATTCAAAGTTTCACTATATCTTCTTGGAATGAAACACATATTTAGGTTTGTCTGCCATGCACAGCACAGCCCGATCAAAGCTAGCAGTCTGTTAAAACACTCCACCCAAACAGGAATGAAATCATGTTCACGAGTCTTTTTAGAGACACTGACATCTGCCTCCAAGGTGAAGTCAGATCATGGCCTCAATTTTCCTGTCTTCCCGAAGGCATTGAAATTCATGTAAAACATGGAAGGGAATCCCAGCACAGGGCTATGAAACTCCATGTTGTGTGCAAGGTGTGAAACCCAGGTCTGAAGATGCCAATTGTGCTAGAAGGTATTTGCCCAGAAGGACCATCGAGTCCTAGTGGGGGAGGAAAGCTTATTGCTTGAGGCATTGTGTTTCTTTTCTGGAGGCAGAATGTCTATATATGTGCTGCTAATGAGAAACCTGCCCTCAGGATATGGCGTACAGTTGCTGCAGAGCTATACAGTTCTGTTATTAGGGATGCCGCCCTAGGGAACAATTATGTTATTGCAATAATTAGAGGCAGTTCATCTCCATAATAATAGAAATCCTGCCTTGGAGGCAAAACAACATTAAAGTAACAGCTAGTTCTATGGTTCTTCTTGGAATCCATGGCCCTGCTTATTGGCTGTACTATATCACTTTAATTCTGCATGTACAGTTGTAGAAATAAGCCTTGTCCTGCTTCTCCAAATTTGGTTCTAGATTTTTTACCCATTACCTCAGCTTGCTACAAGTAGCACCTCTGAAGTTCTGTGATGAAGGGGCAGAGAGGTTTCTTTTAAATGTTTCTTATGATACATTTGTTCAGTGTGTAATCTTCTGGAAGAGTCGTGAACTTACCTCAGCCGTGGCCTTTTCTACCTTAATATAGTACGTCATGTAATATTAACTTTCCAGCTGTTAAACCTCTTAGCTGGTTCCCTCAGGACCAGTCCTCACCCAGGTTTTTCTAAATGCTGAAGCTCCCCACATCATACCTCTGATTAATTCATTTAATAAATGCCTGTCACGTCTCTCATTCCTCCTCTGTGCAACAAATATTTGATGTGATAGATGTGATAGACATAATGTCATTGAAATCAGGGTTCTGTGGATAGCATTAAAAAGAGAGAGTAAAAAATGTCTACAGTCATTTAAAGGGCAACAACTATTCATCCTGTTCTCTTAGAAACTTTGTTTACAGATGTGATGAACTAGTAGACAAGTTTCCTCACAGGCTGCAAGGGCTGAGGGGAGAGATGTTCTTTGTATTAGAGCACACAGGTAACCCCTTGCACTGTCCCTGGAATGCAGTAGACACTCAGTATTTTCTATGCAATGAATTAGTCAGCTGCTACAATTAAACTGTGGTGTATCTCACACAGGCTCATGTATTTAAACACTGGGCTACTTGCTGGAGGTGCTGTTTTGGGAGGTTGTGGAATCTCTCTGTTTGACGCTTAGAAAGATGAAATTGGGTTAATAGGAGAGGTTACACTCCAGTCTTGCTTCTGGACTGGGCTCTCTGGTTCTTGAGTCACCAGGATGTGTGGAGTCCCATCCTTATTTTAACCACTGCTGTGAATATGAATCCAGCTGTACCTTCCCTCCTTGATGGACCAAAAGCACAGACCAAGACCCATCATAGCAATCAGAATGTGACTAATAAAATAGTCCCCAAAAAGCATCTGCTTCTTGGAGAGGATTCGTGAAGGTGTCAGTGGTATAATTAAAAATAAGGAGCAGTGCATAGAAACATGTTTTGTTTGAAAGAAAAATGGAACATTTTAACTGGAGATAAGGCTGAGGTATTTCTTAAAACTGGTATGGAAAAACACACAGTAAGGCAAACTGGGGAGCTGGCATTTTACTGATAACCAGTCAGAGTTCAGGAGGGTGTTGGTGTGCCTTGACACACTTCCTTTAAAGTTCAGCCCAGCTGTAGTTGAGTGTCTGCTATAAATAACTGTGCATCCAGCCAGGAAAACTCTAGTCTTCCTGTAGGCAGAGTTTCTCTACCTTGACATCAAAGACCCAGATGTCCTTCCCAAAAAATAGCCCTGACCATTAATACCAGTTAGCTGTACCAACATTATAACAGAGGAACACCGAGTGTCAAGCTGAAGAAGTGGCTCACCTGCTAAGAATGCTTCATATGCAATGCCCTGAGTGTAGATCTCCAGCACTCATGTTAGGAAGCTGTACTTGGCCACACACATGTCTGCCACCCAACTCTGTGATGAGCAGATACAGGTAGATAACTGTGGCTTACTGGGCATCAGTCCAGTTATAGGTTCAGTGACAGACCCTGTCTTAAAAGAACAAGCCAAAGAGTAATAGAGCATATGATTTGATATCTTCCTCTGGCTTCTCTACCTGTGTATAGCATGAACACGCACATATATATATATATATACATGTCAAACATGTAACACACACATACACATGTGCATGCATGCACTATATTTATATGAACACATACGTTTGTGTCTAAATTGTAATTTTTCACAAGTTCTGAGATGGACCTAGAAGACTGCATATTGTGTGTTTCCAAGGTATGTAACTAGGTATTACAGCCTGTGTAAGTAGCCCCTATATTTTAGAGTACGTTATGTCTTGTAAATCTTTAGACCAACAGATCTCAACCTGTAGGTCATAACACTTTAGAGGGGGTCACATATGAGATATTATTCATATCAGATATTTATATTATGATTCATAATAGTAGCAATAAAAATAATTTTGTGGTTAGGAGTCACCACAACATGAGGAACTATATTGAAGGGATTGCAGCCTTCAGAAGGTTGACTAGATCATTTAAAAGTACAGTCCACCACTAGTCTGGACCATCTCTCTCTCCTCACTAACTTTTAATAGTATCACCTCAGTCACATTCATTTATTTTTGTTTCTTCAAATAGCCTTTGCACATGATGTTTCTTCCTCAAATGCTCTTTCCCAGACAGAAACTGCAGAACACAAGGCGGATCCAGTCCTCTGCTTGTGTTTGTGTAGTCTGAAAGCTGTGAAATGAATCTGAAGAGAAACAGCATTTTGTTACACACAAAAGTAGCATTGATGTCAAACTTCAGTGTCTACACATGAATCTTTATCAAAGGTGACTGTATTCATTCATTGCTTAACCATCCATGGCTGCTTTCACACCAGAAATTGATTAATTACAATGGAAACTCAGTTCCCAAAGCCTAAAGCACTGACTGTCTGGTTCTTCACAGGAGAAAGTTTCCCAAACCTTTATCTGACAGACACAGCCCAGTAAAACATCCCCATAGCTACATGCCCTTCCCCTGGATGAGTTTCTTTTTTATTTTGACTTTATTTGGGTTTCCTGTGCTTACACTTTTGATTAAATTGTCACTTCCATTGGGCCCATCTAATGCAAAGTGAAGGGGAAGGAAATTTGGTTGGAGACCTGAATTATTTCCCTAGGCTCTCTATAGGAAGAATGCCTGACTTTTGCCAATGAAGCTGCTTTTGGAAAGATGTGAACCCCTTGGAGAAATTAGATCAAAGATGAGGACTTTAAACATGAAGGCACACGGGAGGCAAAGAATGGCAGAGTGGCAAGGAAAACAGAGACTTGGCCATGTTCCAACATCTCTGACCAATTGCACACTGCAGCAAAGCAAAGACAAGCTAGAAATCCATCCTTGGTCAGGGGCCATAGTTCATACCACATGTTTTACATAGTGGCCCTTTTTTAATTTTATGTTCACTTCATAGAATATATAAAAGATCTTGCTTGGGGTTTGGGGGAAGACAAAAACTGTGATTCTTACTTTCTAGGGCTTCATAAAACATTGTTACTATAACAATATATACACCCATAAAGGCATTTAAAAGCCACCAACAAAGCACAAATGAACATAATAGAGCCTAAACATCTCAAACAGCAGTGTTTAGGGAACGTTCAGAGAAGACACCATCCCAGGCAGGCAGGATCTGCCAATAGTGGCTCCCAACAGAATATGAGCTTGAGCTGCTGTCAAAGCAGGTGATCCTTATCAAGAAGCAGATGGGTAAGAGTGTGTGTGTGTGTGTGTGTGTGTGTGTGCGCGCGCGCGCACGCGCATGTGGAAACTCACACACATGCAGTATATGTTAACAAGTCACATATATTTGAGAGATGTGAGAAGGGGCAGACTCAGTACCTGCAAAGTTTCAATGGAAGAAATGTAACCATACTCAATAAGAAGATGCTGAGTTTCCTAAGAGACTGTTGATATTATGAAATAATGTGAATAGATATATAATAATAGTGACAGAAGCACTTCGCGTCAGCCTGGCTGCAGGAAGCCCTGGGGAACCTCCAGCCATTAAGCTGAAATGAGACTTTGATCACCCTCTGTCACTGCTGCATTCATGAATAAATCTTAAGCATTAGGAACTTTGGGATTTAAGGAACTTTTTTTGGCTCTAGTCATGTATTTCTTGGTTGTCTTGTGGCCATCATTTAAATCTCAATAAAAAGTGAACATTTTTAACCTTCCTCCCCAATTTGTTACTACATTTTTTAAAAAAGATCTTTATTATGCCCTCTGCTAAATACTTTATGGGATTTTTTGAATCCTCATAAACATGTGATAAGATCAATGCTGTTAACTCTAACCAGGACCTCACAGGGGCACTAACCTAATGAATACTTGCAGAGCTTGTCAGTGTTAAATCTGTAAATTAAATCCATGTCTCACATATTCCAGCATTCATAATTTTACCTGTTTTAATAAAAGATAAAATAATTATACATGTTTCTCTGTACTGTAAAAGGCATCTGGGATCTGATCATAAGGCAAAACATTTATTAGTAAAAATAAAGCATTTTATTATCTCCCTTTTAAAACAGTGGAAAATCGGTGGTGCTTTTAATATCAATGATGTGAGTAGCCATAGAAGCCTTGACTCATAATCACTTCATTTTTTTCAGTAATAAATTGGCAGCCTTTGTACCCATAACTTTATAGTTGCCGAGAGTTGCAGGGGCACGCAGTAATGGTTTGGTTTCAAGGCTGGGTCAGAACCAGCTAAATCCCATGGAGAAGAGGTAAATGGAGTCCTTGAATTATCTCAGCAGTGCCTTTGTTCAGATAAAATAGCTTTGTATCATCAAATGGGTTTAAGTGATCATGAAAATATCCAAACCAAAGTGCCATGTAATTAAGAGCAATTAGAACTGAAGTGATGTGACTGGATATTAAAACCAGACAGGCCATGTCTTGTGCCTATCCGGTGGAAGCAAGGCCATAATTTGAGTTCCTCCTGACTTTGTCATCTCCAGAAAGAAAATCTGTTAGATCCTTTAGATGCATCAATACCATGTAAATATTGAAGAGCTAAGATCATACGCTCTTTTGGGCCCAGATTTTTCTGTTGTTTAGTTTCTTCCTCATATTTTAATAACAGATATGCCATAGTTAATTATGATCCTACTAGTAAATATCCATCATGGTGTTTCTGAGTTCCCTTTGCCAAATGAACTAATTAGAGAGCCACACTTGGCTCTCTATATAATTACAGCATATGGTACCTAGAAGGTACATATAGCAGAATTAGGTTGCCTAATGAGAAATCCAGGTGGTGGCTAAAAGATGCTATTAACAGAGTTATAGAATGTGTGTGTGTGTGTGTGTGTGTGTGTGTGTGTAACATACATAGATCCCTCCTACTATTCTCTGAAGCATAGGAAATATTTTGCAATTCAACTACCTTACCATATGATATAATTATATCATAGAATGACAGTTTTAAATTTTAAAAGAAAACAAATAAATGAAAATATTAGTATAAATAATTTAACTTTTATGTCTCTTGTATAGTATAGCAACTCAGGAAGGCTAAACATAACTCTGTGAGAGAATTACATAATAGTCTTTCTAAGATAGATTACTTATGCAAACTGCTAGTTATATGTCAATAATGGGCCTGAATCTTTAAACCCAAGAAAAAAAAGTGTCTTTGCACCACCTATTTATAATATCTGAAAACCACACCACACTAACTGGTTCGAAAAGGTTGTGGGTGTTGTTTGGGTCTATTGCGTTTCAAAGTCTGGTTATGCTATAGTGAATTGGAGTCTGCTTTCACTGGCTCACAAGAACTGACTGTACCGTTCTTTCCACTCCATGCTTAATGATAGATAAGTCATTCAAGAAACATGAACTTGGACCCAGTGCTGTTATTTACACCATGGGAATCAGCATACTTTAAAGGCATTTTTTTTTCTGAAAATAGGAGATTGCTAAGAAATTCCAAGTGTTCAACTACTCATGGAATATATACAGTTTAAGGTTGACAATGACAGACTGGAGAGAACAGGATCAGAAATGTGGCTTTCCCAATCGAGTTTGAAGTACTGACAGTGAATAAGCTTCATTGACCAAAAATGCTACCAAATAAATAAATAAATAAATAAATAAATAAATAAATAAAAGAAGACATAATGGAAATAGGAAGGGTATGACAGAGAAAAAGAAACAGATTTTCTGGAATCCTAAGAGAAGAACAAGGAAATGGATGTGCTCTGAATTTCCAAGAAAGAAAAAAATAGTAAATAGGTAACGATCCATGGTGTGAGGTATCTCATATGGTTATAAAAACTGAAGGCTACAATGTAACTCTGTGTGTGTGTGTGCACGTGTGTGTGTGTGTGTGTGTGTGTGTGTGTGTATGTGTTTGATGATGTCAATGCTAAAATTAATCTTGAAGTAAAACCTTTCAACAAGGGCAAAGCTATAGTGGTTGGATATTAAACATCTAGATTCAGGATCTATTTTGCTTTTTAAGAGATAAATCAGACATAGTGGAGGGAACTAAGGTGTGTGAGGAAAATATTGGATGATAATGCAGTACGGGAGATTGTAGAGATGGTAAAATGAGTTCAGACACATTGTGTTCATTAGGTTTCTGTTACTGTATCAAAATACCTGAGAGGGGAGCTATAGAAATAGCTGGTGTGTTAATAGTGCTTGCTGCTTTTGCAAAAGATCAGCATTTGGTAACTATCAACCCCATCAGGCAGTTTACAGCTACTTGTAACT
The DNA here is from genome assembly GCA_004025045.1 of Sigmodon hispidus. NCBI lineage: Eukaryota > Metazoa > Chordata > Mammalia > Rodentia > Cricetidae > Sigmodon > Sigmodon hispidus. The sequence goes on along the minus strand of PVIH01001290.1, from coordinate 103,057 downwards.
TTAACTACAGAGAATTTTACAGCCTTTTTTGATCTCCACAGGCATTTGTACATGCACACAAATACACACACCTACATACACACACACACACACACACACACACACATATACACACAAATGCAGTGTCTTTTTTCAGTGTTTTTAAAAACCCAAAAATCTGAAGTTGTCAAGTTTAAAATAGAGAGAGATTTATTTTAGCATTTTTAGAGGCCATGGCTATCTCCCAGACCTGGGACAGAGCCCCAAACCTAAGTGGGGGGCAAAGGATGGAGGAGGCTGCTCACAGTTGTATTATGTTTCTAGACTGAACTTTCAGGCCTATCCCTGAGGTCTGCCCTGTGATGCAGCAATCCCACAATCCCTCAGTCCCTCAGTCCTTTTCTCAGCAGCATTTCAATTTCTTTTCTCTGGTCTCCTGGCATCTCTGCTCTGTTCTTCCTGTTCCCAGAGTTTTCTTAATCTGGTAGCCCCACCCACACTTTCTGTATGCCTCTGGCCACTCAACATTTTTATTAAACTAGTAGGTGGGACAATTTATGATATAACAATATAATATCACTACATTTCTCCTTTTTTTTCTTTTTAAAACAAGAAGAACCCCAAATCTAATATCCTTTTTTAATTATCTATAACAACTTATAACCAACACTATAAACAAACAAAAATATTCATAATTCATTTTGGGGGAATGTGGGCATAGTTCTCTAGGCTACTTCCTGCTGAATGAGGGTGCTGGCAATCCCATGGGGGAATGAAAAAAATTTTTGGATTATGGACAAGTCTTTAGTAGAGTAGTCTCTAAACCTGGATATTCTCAGCCAGTCTCTTTGAAGTTATTTTGGATGCAGAGCTCAGAGAAAACTGCAACAGAGATGCTCTAAAATGCTGACTCATCTGGAGCATTAATTTCGATTGAAACTTTTCAGGGAGTCTTCCTCAATCAAACTTTATTTTCTTTAACCAGGAATAAATCTATAGCCTCTCATTTCCTGTAGAAATTAAAAGAAAACCTCTTTTCCAAAGTAGCATATATTTTGATTTCAATTTGAAAGTCAACTCATTTATAAAATATATTATCACTAAAATTATTTAAATATGATATACTATACGAAGGTTAATATTTATTAGGGGGAGAGAAAGAACTTACAAATACAAAGAGCAATTCTAGGAGATTCAGAACTCCACACAGGGCATTCTGCTTCTTCACAGAGAGAATGAGAACAAAACAGACTGTCTCATCCATCTTCCTGGGCTCTGTCCCACCTGGCCACACCCAACAGGGGTTGGGTCTTTTGAAGTCATTTTTTTTATGATCATGCAAATTTTATTGTGACTTATGTATGTTTGTGGTGGGTTCTTTTCCAAGAGCCTCTTGAAACTGGAGAGCTGGATTGTAGGGCTCCTGTATGCCCCCCCCCACATTTTATTACATTTAGATTCTTGGGGAGAGGCTGGACACTGGCACCAGATGCAGCTGGTAGACATCCATCTTTGGACACAGGAGACACCGAGGTGAGCTCCTCATTTCCTGGATGGGATATCCCTAGGTATTGGTGTAGATTTCGCCTTCTTCCAGGGGCTCTCGTCTTGAGGCCTGGGCCTTACTGTCTCCTCCTCTTCGTTTTCTGGCTTTTTTTTCTTAGCCAAGCCCATCTGCTTCTGGGAAGCTGCTCTTTTGACTTGTTTGATAGGCGACTCTTCTAGTGATATGTCTGCAGCTTCCTCTTCATCTTCTTCCTCCTCTTCTTCCTCATCCCATCTGCCCTAGGATATGCTGAAATCACTAAAACTTCCCTTTATAAAGCGAGCATTAAACTATAATATATAGGTTGGATTATTCCAGGTGCATTTATAATCAAATGTCTTTTAGCAGCTTAACTACTTCATTTATAGTCAAAAAACTTGGACAAGACAATAACATAAAATATTCAGACACTCCTGGTATTTTCTATTTTTATGTGGCTTATTACTATTTTTTTACTCTTTTTTTTTGTCAGTACTTCATCCTTTATTTTTTCTTTTCCATCTCAAACCTATGTATATTTTTTAACACAGTCTAAATCATTTATAGTTTTGTTTTTATTTCTATTTACTGTATATCTCTTATTTCTTATCTTTTTCTGTTTCTCACCACACCTTTGCTTGGCTAAGGGGCTGACACCACCTAGCTCCCTCTATTTCTATCTGTTTCTGACCACACCTTTAATCTGCCAAGGTGTGGCTAAGGATTAAAGGCTTGGCTGGGATGGATGGATGGCTCCACCCAGCTCCTAGTCTAGCTTCACAGGATTTGGCTTTTTAGCAGAGGTACTGCTAGGGCCCATTATTACCACTCTGGAGAACTTTAGGATTCATATAATCTTCAAGTAAATCACTATCATCTGCTGTTCATAAATTCCATTTAAGTATTTGGCAGCAGGGCCTCTTAAAAGACTCCCAAGTGTTTTGCCTCTAAGGTTGAATTAGAGAGCTTCTCTTTAAAAAGCTGAGCCTCTGATTGCCTCCAGGAAACAGAGATGATTCAAGAAAATGCTACCACTAAGAAGCCATCTTTGACTCTGTTTCCTTTTTTGACCAATATAAACAGAAACTTTAAGTCCATCATATGCAGCTAGTTGCTTGTACTGAGTCTTCTGTGAGACTTCAGGAACTGGTCTTGGTGCAGTTTAAACAGCCATTTTGTAATTTAAGCCCAAACACTGCAATATCTCTGAACTATGACTCCATCAAAGACACAATCCAAAAGCTGCTTTAGTCTCTGATTCTGTGCTCTAGAACCCTTTTTAATCTTTCTCAATATTTGTGTGGGTGTATATCCATTTGTTGTAGTTGGTTTCTGGGACTGAATTTCAAGCCTAGCCCTCAGCTTCAGGCCTTCTCACAGCCCCACTGTCACTTAGCACCAAATAATCAAACAAAGGCTTATTATTAATTTTAACTATAATTATATAATAATTACTAATTATTAAAGCGTATTAATTTTACACTGATTGGCCAAGGGCCCAGGCATATAACTTGCTAACTCCTTCATCTTAACTTAACCCATGATTCTTATCTCACTCAGCCATGCATCTCAGCACTTTTTCTCAGCAGCATTTTAATTTCTCTCCTGTGTCTCCTGGCATCTCTGCTCTGCCCTTCCTGTTCATAATGTTTTCTTAGTCTGGCAGCTGCTCATGCTTCCTGTCTGCCTCTGCCCAATCAGCATTTTTATTAAACCAGTAGATGGGGCAATTATTTATGATATAACAACATAATCCCACTACAGCTCATAACATGATAATCAGGAAACAAAAAGAGAAAAATGAGTCAAGACCCTGATATCTAACTTCTAACTTCCCTGCACTTGACTCCATCTTCTAAAGATTTCTCCCCCTCCCACCAATAGTGTAGGCTGGTGACACATGGGCATTCAGAGAATTGCTGAACAATTTTAGTGTGATAAAGTGCAGTGAAAAGTTTCATGTAATGTAACCTTAACAGAGAGAGAGAGAGAGAGAGAGAGAGAGAGAGAGAGAGAGAGAGAGAGAGAGATTTTGAAAATCTAGCCATATAAATGACTGAATAAAATGCAAGGTCTAATCTGTCACTTATAAAAGTAAGATTGAACTTTTTATGTTTTCAGTTGCCTTCATTCACATCAACTTTCCTAAATACTGATTTGATCTTAAACTTTTTATTCCAAAAAGAGATGGTTTATTCCTATGGATCTATAGAGTTGTTAGAAAAACAAGTTGATCTGAGTATCAAGAAAAATATTTTGAGAAGACTATAATGTTTTCTGACTCAGAGAACAATACACTTCAAAATCAATGTCCCCTTCCTCATTGTCTCAAGGTCCTTGATTTCTTTCATCATACATCTTTCTCACATCATCAGATCCTCCTTTCCTCTCACTTTCTACTGTATCATTTCTCTAGGACATCAAATTCTCCTGCATCTACACTACCTCCTTTGCTCCCCCAGCCTCCACTGTCTCTCTAGAGAAAGGGCCTCCAATGCCTTTAAACTGTAACTGCTCTTGATTCTCAAGCTCAGTTCATCCCTTAAACCCAGGCTTTTCCCCTTGAACACTACTCTTCTCCCATGGTTCAAGCTGGAAACCTAGGAATTATTGATCATTTTGCTCTTCCATTCTGCATATCTAGTACATTAGTAGAGTTTATCAGTTCTGCTCCCAAAGATAAGGGTCTATCTCCTTTCTCTCTATATCACAAGTGTCCTGGTCTAGACACCAGCACTTTTTTCTGAACTACTGTGGCAGGAGCAATTTACTGTTCTTGTATGCTGACCCATTAGTACTCTATCAGTGATCCCATGGCCAAATGGACTTAAAAAAATCTAGCTCATGGCTAATTATTAAGAAAATAGCCCAAAGGAATATATCTATGCCTTATTTCCCAACCAAATTTGTTACTTTTCTCATTGCAGTAACAGAGGAAAAAAACTGAAAGAAAAGAAGCAATGAAATGGAGAATTTATTGACTTATTCTGACTCATATTTGATGAACTTCTGACACATCATCACAAGGAAGGCAATGTGAAAGAGCCAGGTTGTCTGTAGTGGCAAGAGCATGAGTCTTCCTATTCACATCTTGATTGACGAGGAAAGATCAAGAATCAGAGAAAAGAAAATGTAGGCACTCTGCTAGCTTCCTCCATTTCCTCTTCCTTTTCATCCATGAACACTGTCTCTCACATCTGTAACAGGTCTTCCTCCCTCAACTTTCTGTGCTAAAGCCTTCACAGGCACATCCAAAACCTTGCCACATTAATTCCCCAGGTGTTTCACTAATCCAGTCAAGCTGATAGAAATTTGCCATGACACCAACACATACATCATCAGGATGTACTTTCTTCATTCTTTGTTTACATTTTTCTGTTTGTAATAACTCATTCATGTCGTGATTGACTTGAGAGTTATCTGTATTCCTGAACTGTTTGCAAGCTGTTTGTGGACAGACCTCCCATGCATTCACCACTGTTTGTTTAGTACTACAGGAATACAATTTACAGTGTTAGGAAGTATATGTTCAATAAACAGAGAAATCAATCAACACAAAGACCCATAAAGAAGTCTTATACAAAAGTAAAAGCAACAGCAAAGATAAAAGTAATTGGGAAACATGGAATAGTGAGGAATTATCAAAGCAAAGATCAAAATATCAACACAATGAAATTCAACACAGAAATGCTTTCAGTATGATTCATATATTTATTTATATCTATTTTATTACCCAGTAGGTAGGCAGATCACTGAGTTTGAGGCCAGCCTGGTATCAAAGCAAGGGCTAGGATAGCCAGAGTGGTTACACAGACAAACCCTGTCTCAAAAAAAAAAAAAAAAAAAAAAAAAAAGATGGAGGGAGGGGAGTTCTTTTAATACTAAAATCTTAGCAAAGTATTCCCCCACAAGAAGCAGTTATTTAGGAGATTCTTCAAGATATCAGAGATGTGCCTTGTGGTTCATATACATGTAGCAAATTATATAGGGATAAAAGATGAGATAAAATTCAGTCCTGTGAGGTAGGTCCAAATATAGTTTTCAAATGGGGATGCTTAAATTAAAGGTAAAATAGAAAATAATTACATCACTATTTTTCACAGTAATTATTAGTATTGAATGAGAAGTGATACACATATTATATAAAGAAGTATTCTGTAATTAAATAATAGGAAATGCAATTTAAATTTTCTGGAGTAGAATTCTTCTCAAACCTTTAATCTAAAAAATTGTATTGAGGATATATTAGAATCGTGGTACCTAAATATATTTCCAGATAATCATTATTGCATAGAACACTCTAGGGACTAAGGGTTTCATATAGCTAAATAAACAAATAAATGCTTTTAAATTTAAATGAAGTGTAGATTAATTTACTATGGAGATTTTGATATTAATTTTCATGCCCAGACTTACAATAAGAACTAGTTAGAAGAAATATTAGGATTATAATTGCTGAAAAAAGAATGTGATACAGCAGTTTCTATGTTATCTGTCTAAACCAGGCATGCCTGGTTGGATAAGCCAAAGAGGACAAACCCTATATGAGAAGGCAAAAGCATGAGACATTTAACCGATGTTGACCGGTACCCATAGACTCAAGCTCACAGAAGCCTAGTCAAGATACAAACACACTGTTTTCATACTGACATATTTTCCTCCAATGCTTTTAGACTGGATATCAAAAATTAACAGCTAAATTGGAAAAAGTCATTATTTCTCTTTAGAATAATAGTTTGGGGAGTTGGGAGGGTAGCCCACTAAAGTGTTTGCTCAGCATGCATGTAGCCCTAGGTTTGATCCCTAAGGTTGCATAAATGTGTTGGGACACACCTGCAATCCTTACATTCAGGAAGGAGGCAAGGAGGGTCGGAAATTGAGGTTACATTTGGCTGTGTAGTAAGCACCAGGCTAGCCTCAGCTATATGAAACTCTGTCTCAACAATAAATTAGCAAATAAATAAATAAATAGTGTGAAGGCTATAATTAGCAGAGGACAAAGAGAGCTTTGCTTCTAACTCACTCATGGATGATGAGGCAGAAAATTCTTGCACAGTTAAGGAAGAAATAACACTCAACACATCCTTAGCTGCAGCATTTTTGTTGATCTGACATCTGGTAATTTATGCAGATTAGGGAACACAGATGGTCCACAAAAGACAATGTTATAACTTTATGATAACACAAAAACATACATCCAGTAGACAGAAACTGTACTTTGAGTTTGAATCTGAATCTTTTCCTGGGCTTATGACTTACCAGTTTTATCAGACGATGCTGTGGAATGATTGTGAGTAACAATTCCCAGTCAGCCAAGGGATCAGGAGAAGAGACAGCCAATAGTCTACAGTGATAATGTAACTAACAGATGGATGTTTAGTAAGTTAACTCAGTGAACTGACTTGTTTTTTCACCTTAGCTTATCTTAAAGTGACTTCATAGTTACACAGATGCTATTTACATTAATATTTTCTATAGTGCAATATTTTAAATGACCATAGACAATTCCCTAGAAACTGGCTCTGAACTCTGGTTTCAGAGTTCAAATACAGTGCCCCTCCTAGCAGTTCATGTGTAAAGATTTAACTCTAGAAGCTAGTGAAACTATTGACAGGTGATTGGGTCATGAAAATGTTATTCTCATAAATGGATTTATCCACATATGTGTGTATAGCTGTCTAGAATTTTAGAAAGTGGGGCCTAACTGAAATAGGTCACTGGGTATATGCCTCAAAAATCCATTTTTCTCAAAGAAAGTATATCTCATTCTTTGCCTTTCATATATACATACATTTGTGTTGTGGTTGTGTAATTATGGAATTACAGTGCCATGGTAAAAAGAAGAAATTCACCGATTGTGCCTTTTACAACATGAATCTCAATTCCACTCAGTTCCTGTCCCTACATATCCACCCTCTGCCCTAACAGCCCCTCCCCCAGATAAAATTTAAGAGTAAAAAGAAAAGAAAGGTAATGTATTAAGGACCAGAGATTTGACGAGCAGTCTGGCAGTCGCACAGAATCACACAGATGCTTTTATTATTTTTATGCTGATCGGCCTAGGGCCCAGGCATATAACTTGCTAACTCTTTACTGTTAAACTAACCCAGATTCTTATCCTATTCAGCCATGTGGCTCAGTATCTTTTCTCAGCAGCATTTCAGCTTTTTTCCTCTGTGTCTCCGGGCATCACTGCTCATTTCTCTCTGGCATCTGTCTGGCATGTCTGCTTCTGCTCTGAGATGTTTCCAGAGTTTTCTTAGTCTGATAGCCCCATTCATACTTCCTGCCTGCCTCTGGCCAATCAGCTTGTTATTAAACCAGTAGGAGGTTTACAACATTTCATAATCCCACTAAAGAGATGGGGTAGGATCTCATCATGGAAGCTGTAGTGTGACATAGTGAGCCAACTTTTTTGTTCATATCTTTGCTTGCAAGTGTTGATTGCAGAGTCATTGCTATGGTTCGAGGGCTCTGGTTTCTGTTGCACTAAGAATGCCGGTCCCTCACTGGGAATCCTCTTGGTGATCCTACTTGCCCCAGCCAGCAGGGTCTTCAACATAAACCTGAAATTGGGGGTGAGACAAATAAAGAAACAGGAACGTGGAGGAATTTCCATTCAAGCTCTGGCACTTTATTTTTCCAGCTGTTGTTTAAATAGAATCTCAGAGTGTGAAGAATGCAGGTAGCCGGAAGAAGGGGAGGATTATTCAAAGAGGTGGCAGGCCTGAGGGAGAAGTAACAGACAGGGTAGAACTGATATGGAAATCTATCTGTTCTCAGTTGAATGCCTGGAGAATGTCACCTGCTGGTCTGAGAGGATCAAAGGAAGCCACCTGGATTCATGGCCTAGCTTAAAACATTAGGGCTAACTATAGAAGCTAACTTATAAACTGAAAAATGGCTAAGTTAGGCTTTGGCTCCCAACATCTACTGTTGTTTTGTAGAAATATTGCTGCTTTGGGTCTGCAAGACTGGTCACTTGACATGCTCTAACAGATCACAGATGGAGCAGACACTGGGGAGGGCCACCCTATAACTCTGGTTCTGAGCCTGAGTAGTCTCAGAGTTGGTCAAACTGCCCACTCCCTTATTCTCACTACCAGGGTGTGCTCTCCTTTATTTCCCTGGCAAGTTCACCTCTTGCAGCAATGAGCAGAGAGCAAGGCCAGCTCTCCCATTCTTATGACCTCAGGGCCAGCTCTACTGCCTGCCTTAGGTATTGATAGGCAGTGGGATGGGGGTTGGTGTAGGGTGAGGGCATCTCTCCAAAATGATGCCGCCACATGAAAGATGAGTAATCTCTCATTACAGATGAGTAGTGGGCACAGTTCTCCCATGCTCACAACTTCAGGACTGGCTCACCCACACCTCTGCCAACAGAATTGGCTCTATTGGGCTGCCTAGGAGAGGTGCAGGGCCTGTTCTCCTGGGACTTGCAGCTGGTAGTAGGCAGGCACAGCTCTCCCACCCTTCTGACCACAAGGCCAGCTCTGTCACCTGCCTCAGATGTTGATGGACATAAGGTGGGGGAGGGCATCTCTCCACCACCCATGCCACTACATAGTTCAACAGTTTTTACTATGACATTTCTAAAGATGTTTACTATTTCATTTAAATAAGGAGCTACAAGCTAAGAACTTGGCCCAGAGAATAAATGTATTATTATTTGTTTGGCTTGGCTTTATTTGGTTTGGTGTACGCTACACTCCCTCACACACCAAAGAAACACAGAACCTGCTTTATTAAATTTTATATTAACAATAACATTTTGATGTATCTCGATTATGAATTTGACTCTTCTGTTTTACTCTTGTGAGCACAATAGTACAGATTTAAAAACAAAACAAACAAACAAATAAAACCAACTATGTATGAGCAGTGTTGTGTCTAGCTATCCCAAAGCAGGACTTCCTCTCTGTGCTTTATCATTCTGCTTCTTCATAGAGCTATTGACTACTTGATTCTGAACAAATACTTCAGTCTGTTTTTCTGTACTATGAAATTATTAAATACATGCAAAAACAAAATAAGGCAAACTTACATCACTGAGGATAACCACTATAATTTCAAATGTTGAGAAATGACTTTCATTCTTGTTTTTAAGACTTTCATTCTTATTTAACAAGTATCTGAAGTAGGAAATAATATGAGCACTCCCCTAAAGTTGTCAAACCTTGTATAAGGCAACTACAATAGAAAACTTTATAGGGTTTGCTTTCTGGGGATAGACTAGGAGAGAGGTCAGGAAAGCAAGGAAATACTACTGTACTAGTTACCTGCAAGTGAGGATCCAGTCAATCTTACTGAGAGCTCTGGAGTTATGTCCTTAAAAGGCTGGTACCTTATGAAACAAGTGGGCCTGGTATCTAAGTCCTTGAATCAGGATTACTAATCTCATGCCATCTACTAAGGTTATATATAGTATAACCTTAGTGGAAGGCATGTCAGCGAGATATATAGCTGGGAAGGGTCATCAAGCAATATCCCTGGACCAAGTTCAAGAGTGGGATGCATGGATGCTGAAGCGGGAATGTGGGTGGAGATCTGGGAATCTGGTTTTATAATAAGCTTGGCGAAATAATATCCTTATGATGAAAGAACCATCTGAAATCACTCATCATCTAAGAATGTCTTAGACTAGCCAGTCAGTCTTCCGTGGGATGCCTAGAGGAATTTGTATGAATTTCATACCATTTTCAAAATACAGTCTATAGCAGAGAATGATACAGGGCAAGGGATCAAAGTATGAGACCTGTGCCTAATTACATTGTTCCAACCCTCACCTCAGAAGGCCAACCCAGACAGTAACCCACAGTTTGCCCTCTGCTGACCATGGTGAACTGCTGTCCATGAGCTCTCTGGTCCTCCTGTGCTACACACTTCTCTGTTTCTTAGAGTTGTCTGTCAGCCTCCACATCCAAACTACAGCCCTTTCCTGTATGAGGTACACAGTCATTTTCCAGTTTTCTTCCTGGATGAACTCATTAATGACCTGTATCTGTATTGAAAAGGAGAAAAAAATAAGGAAAGAAGTGAAGAACATACCCAAAGAAAATCCAGCTTTTGCACCAGATTACAAAGACTGCTGCCTTACCTTTCTGTTACATGATTTTACACAAAAGATTTAATGCTCTTTGTCTGCTTTGGGTTGAAAAAGGGCAGAGCAGTAAAAACTGGTGTAAGCTGACTGCCCAAGGAGGGATTTTGTCAAGCAATTCCTCCAAAAAAGAAAGGATTAAAAATAACATTTCTTATACACACACCCCTCACTGCATGGGTTTCCTCATCCAAATTCATTTGGAAACTATCAAAGGTTGGACAAAATGTTTTATTACTGAACTGTCTCTATAATTTACATGTGTGTGTAATAAAAGCATAAGCAGGGCTTAGAGAACCCCATCTTCTTTGAAAAATGGATCTGTTCACAGAACCGTTTCACCTCTATTATGCAGATTGTAGACCTGGATGAAGCTTTGCAGACAGAACATGGTTTTCATTCTGTTGTTGCCTCAGCATCTCTGAGTATGTCCTTTGCTTAACAAAGTCATTGTGAAATTAGATAAAGTAAAGGTAGGAGGGAAGAGTCTAAGAGTGTAAGGTGCACAGAGATCACAGGCAAGGGCAGGCTTTTGAGACAGTTTGCCAAACATACCTTCTTATGTAGCAGTCTAACATATGGGGATCACGAATTTCCCAGCGCCACAGTTTTACATTTCCTGGTAAACTGTGATTAGATGTCTCAATAGAGATTTCCAGTGTTATTATTGCTATTTGCATGCTGGTTTAACACTATATCCCAACTGAGGGTCCATCTTCCCAATGCAAAGCAATAAGGCTTTCTAGCAAGAATACCAGTCAGAAACCTTGAGAGACCCCAGCAGAAGGTCTAAAAGTTACCTAGTGAAACACTCACTAATTCCATTTCATTTCTAAATTTGTGTTTATTTTGTGAGTAAACGTTTAGGAGTAAAGAAGCACATGGACCATGGTGTTAACATGGAAGTTACAAGAAAGAAGTTGGTTCTTCTCTGCTGTCTGTAGCATCTGGGGATTGAACTCAGGTGTGTAGCCTGTGTGTAAATGGCTTCTGTCCACTCTGCCAGTCTCTTAACTTACATTGAGGAGCTCAGTGCTCAGTACCATGTTTCATATTTTCAAATGAAGTTTCCCAAAAGCAGAATGTGAAAAATGTCATATATCCAGACATCTGACTCCTCTTCAGAGCCTGCGTAGTCTGTATGTCTATAATGACAGTAATTGGCTGATGCTGAGGAAATTTTCGTTTTTACCAAGGGCATGAGGTCTCTAGTTAGCCATATAACCTATGTCTCTATGTTGCAATGAGCACCACTGGACACTTACCAAGTGTTCTTGTTGTTAAAATAAAATTATGATTTTTTTTTAAAAGCCCTAGGGAGTGCAAAGTGGCTCAGTGTTTAAGAGAACTTGCTGCCCTTGCAGAGAATGTGGGCTTCATTCCTGATACACACATAGTGGTATACAACTGTCTGTGACTCCAGAGGATCAGACACTCCTTTCTAGCATCAATAGGCATCAGGCATCACATGGTGCACATACGTGTATGCAAAACACCTGTGCATATAAAGTAACACTTTTTAAACAGAAAATAAAAGGCAATGACAGTAATGAGATGAAAAGAAAGAGGCAAGGCCATGAAAGAAGGAGTACCTTGCAACATACAAGCTTAATATAACAACTTCAAAAGTGCTGCTGTAACACTTTGCAAAACTTAAGTCATAGATTGAATTTGTTTATCTGTTTTTAGTTACTATTTTTTTCCAAAAAAAAAAAAATATATATCCCCAGCCATTTTTTCTTGCTATTGTCTGCCTGAGTCCTGCCTAAATACCTGCTGATATTTAAAAGCCTACATCTTGACCGGTCCTTCTGCTCCTACATCTGATGATAATCTGGAAGAGCCAGACGGTTTTGGATCTCCTTGAATAATGAAGAAGGATATAATACAATATTCTTCAAAATTTCCCTTGGAAAGGTTGAAGAGTAGAAACTTTGTGTGAGGTGTTTTTCTTCCCTGTGAGCTTGTTGTATCTACCAAGGAAAAGAACCAATATAATGACTATATGACACAAAGGGAATTTAGATTGGCTGAGTAGGCCAACAATGGCTGAGAACTGCAGTTTTTGTTGCAGTGCACAAGGCTGAATGGCTCAGCAGTCTCTGTCTGCTCCTAAATGCCTGGGAGATGCCTGGTGAGGCCGAGGTCTTCAGTGTAAGAAGGCTGGAAAAGCTGAGTTCTGGGTCAGTAAAGGGTGACAGCAGAAGCAGCAGAGTAGATACACAGGCCAACAAGGAGCAAAAGCATGCCAGCGAAGGTGGTGCAGACTTAAGATAGCAGTTGCTAGAGGGTTGTGTCTGCTTTTTGTTGGTTTGTTTTTAATTCTTCCCTCAAACAACACATCCTGTCAGCAATTCCCCCTCCCTCCACCCCTCCCAGCCCCCTCCTACTTTCTCTGTCCCTCAGATCCATTTCTGCTCCATTTCCCTTTAGAAAACAGCAGGCTTCCCAGGGATATCAGTCAAACACAGCACAAGGTATAATAAGATTAGGCAAAACAAAACCCCTCATCAAGGCTGGATGAGGCAATGCGATAGGGGAAAGGATCTCAAGAACAGGCAAAAGAGCCCAGAGATATCCCCATTCTGACTGCTAGAAATTCCCTCCCCTCGAAAAAAAACCAGCAAAACAACCACAACATGTATGCAGAAGACCTAGCAAGGATGCTTGCCATGTCAATCTGTGTGAGACTCTAGCAGCCCTGCTATTTGATTCTGTGGACTGTGTTCTGGTTTCCTTGACCTCTCTCATTCCTGCAAACCTTCCTCCCTGTCTTCCTTGGAGCTCCCAGCACTCTGTCTCATGGAAGGCTGCATCTGCTCCCATCTGCTGCCAGAGGAAGCCACACTCATGATAATTGGGATGAGCACCAATCTATGAGTATAGCAGAATGCCATTAGGACTCATTTCATTGACTTTTTTGGGAAGGGGTCATATTTGGTTTTATCATAGATCTCTGGGCTATCTGTCCTTCAGTTATTGGTCACCCAAGTACAATAGGGCATAGGCTCCTTCTCATGGTACGGGCCTCAAGTTACATCAGTCATTGGTTGGCCACTCCCACAAGTTTTTCAGATACCGTTACCCCAGAACAAATTGTAGGTCAAGATATATTATACCTGGGTTGGTGTCACAATCCCATCCCTGGAAGCCATGCCTGGTTATAGAGATAGCCAATTCAGCTTCCACATCCTCTGGATACAGAGGACTGCTAGGAGTCCTCGATAAGATCACCCTTGTAGAATGCAGGGAGTTTCTACTGCACTAGGTTTTCAGATTATCCCCTAAATGCCCTTCCAATTCTGGTAGTCTCTTTCTGTACTCTCTCCCTCCACTATCACCCAGCCTGATGCCTCCTGTCCCCATCCATACCCATCCCTAGTCCACAGGCAAAATGTGTTCTATTTCCCCTTCCCAGTGATATCCATGAATCCCGCTTTGGGCACTCTTTTTTACTTAGTCTCTCTGGGTCTGTGGATTGCATCTTTTACTTTACAGTTAATGTCCACTTATAAGTGAGTACGAAAGTGATGGCGGGGAGAAAGTTCTGCCTGTTCTTGAGGGACTCCTCCCCCTTCATTTCATTTTCCCAGAACTTTCACAGTCCCCTGAGAGCCACTTAGTGGATCCCAAATGCATGCAACTTAATAGACAAGATTAACTATCACAATACTTTTCAAGTTGTGTGTGTGTTCTCTTTGTTTTCTGTAGCATATTGACAGAAATGACAAGCTGTCAATTATCTCTCTTTTTAGATTTTATTTAAAAAATCTGAGCATAAAACCTGCAGGCAGATCCCTCCCTTTCCTATTATAAACACAAGATCTAACAACAGCCAAGTGCAGGGTGTTTTTGCGATTTTTCCTCAGCAGCTGATTGTTAGCCCAACCACGTGTCTATAGATGGATTCAACAGAGAACTCAACTTGCCTTTTAAACCAGGAAATTATTCTGCTCTAACATTATTGTTCATATTAAATTCCTATACCATTAAAACTGTCTTGTTTAAATAAGTGTGCACCGGATGCATTGTTTATTCAATTTAATTGTGGTGGGAAAAACACCCAGAGCAGGGAAATGGTTGTTGGAACTGGTTCTTACCAGTCACAAAGCATGTGAATGAGTGTCCAATTAAAGTGTGACTCACTAGGACTTGTATAAAAGTAACATCTGTTATCTTAATTAAACAAGTTGCTATATAAAGGAGCTTGCACAGTTCATTCTGTTAGAGTAGGTTCTGACCTACAAACCTGAGAAGGGTTTCTTCTCTTTCTGGGATTTTGCTGCTTGTGGCATTCCCAGTTGGTCCCATTATACCACAGACCTGACAACCTCTATGATCTACAGACCTGTGCATATGTTCACACCCTCAGAGCCTGCAGGGAGGAAGGACGTGAAGTTCAATGTGCAAAACTGAGCAAATGAAACAAAACAAACACTGGGTAAGAGCGCTTCCTAGCCCTGTGGTGTCCTCACGTGCTGTGACCTGGAGAGCAGGGATAGTGAGCAGTGAGGCCTGGAAGAATAATGAGAACTAATATTTATTAACTCCACGCTGTGCCAAGTACCCAGGAAAACCTTGCATACAAGCCTCAAAATGCTCTGCCTGCATCTTTGAAATCCAAGATGAAGAAGGTATTTTTCTTTTTTATCTCCTCCACTACTTACTCATTTATTTAGGTACTTGGGGCAGACTTAACAGCAAGCATCCTTGGTTATAAAACTAAACTGAATTTCTAGATCTCTTCTGCCTTTACACCTATTTAATCACAAAATTAATATATTGGGATATAATAAAGTATTCAACTTTGCTTTGGATGTTATGAAAATAGAATGCTATGGTATTTTAGGTTTTGTGTATGTGTGTATACATGTGCCCATTTTGTTTGCATGATAAGACAAGATCTGTTATGTGAGGCCACACAGATAAGCTGGGCATAGTTGTGTGGGTCAATGTGCCCCAGGAGGGGCATTTGGGGTCTGGCCACGTGGGCACCACCTATCATATGAAATCCAAGAGAGTTTGTTAAAGAATATCAAGGGTTTATTAAGCAATAAAATGGTGACAAATTCACTCACAGATACAAAACAATATAAACAGCCATCCTTGTACTCCATTCTCTCCAAGGGAGAGTGAAACCAACCATCTATTCTCTGACTACCCCATGAGAGAGCAAGCCTGGGCCCCTCCTCAGTTTTATGAGGTTACTTCCCCAGACAAATCACACCTGTTGGGCCAAATACCTCAAAGCCATTGGCGGAGTGAGTTCTGACAACAAAGATTTATTTATTTATGGATTCATTTATTTTATTTTATGTACGTGACTATCTTGCCTGTTTTTGTGCACATGCAATACATACATGAATGATGCCTATTGAGATCAGAAGAGATCTGGATTGACAGAGGTCAGCAAGTGCTCGTAATCACATAGCCTTCTCTCCAGCCTCACAAGGTCATTTTGAGTATTCTCAGAGTCTTAGTATAGATAGCATTTCTGCTGAGATAGAGACAACCATTAAATATCAGAAATAGCACAGATGTGTGTGTATGTAGGTCAGAGGACAACAGGATATGTAAATATGTATCTATGCATCTATGCACAGGTACCCATGAAATTTAGGAAAAAAGAAGCATCAGGTCCCTTGGAACTTGACTTACAAGTGGTTGTGGGCTGCCCAACCTGGCTGCAGGGAACTGAACTTGTGTCTTCTGTAATAGTTGCAAATACTCTTAACTGCTGTTTTCAATCTGCTCCAAACTCAGTCAGCTCAACCTCAGTCATCTTTGCTGGAGTCCCCTTTGCTGACTGTGTACAGCATTCTAAGTGCTCATTGCACGTACTGCCTTTGCCTTTCCAGTGGATGGAGGTGTGACGGGGTACAGAATAAATCAGCTATACTGAGAGTCAAGGCAGAGATGTAGTACAGTCATTTCAGGGCAGATCCTTGGGAATATTGTCCCTTAAACTCTAATTCTGGAACTCCAAAGCCACTTTCTGCCCTCTCCATGTCCCTTTGTTAAACCCTCTCTGCCACTTGTTTATCCAATAATTTCTTCTTTTGTCATGATTCACCAGTCTATCCCAGTTACTGACAACCTCCTAACCATATCTGATGTTTGTAAACAAATGGATCATCTGTCATATTATTCCTCTCTAAATCTCCCATTGCAGAATGAAGATTTAAAAAAAGAAAAACCAATTCTTTAATGACATTTCTCATTTCTTGAAAATGACTTCCATTTTCATCCCATTTGAAAATGACAACTTCCTAACTTGGCTATCTGACACTTTTGATGGATACTCTGAAACATTTTGCTCCATCAAGGTGTTTGCATTTGATTTACATAGTTATTCACCGCATGAACCACCTCATCCAAGACAAATGGAGCTGTTGAGCATATGGAATGGCAGAGATACTTTGAACTAAAAATGTTCCCCCTCCAGAATTTCATTTTTCCTAGAATAAAAACAGAACAGGGTACAATGTGCCCATCCTGGTGGACATGTGCTCAACTCTCTGTAATGCAAGAGGAAGTAAAGTTTGGAGGATGAAGCTTTTTGGCTAGGTTTTTGCAGAGGCATGTTGTCTGGCATCTGTATCCTCCCACAGTGAGTCATTGTTCTGTGCTTCATTGATTTTTGCTGAAGGAGATTTGGACAATGGACCTGAACATGCCAAATGAATTAATAAGTCCCAGGCCCATCAGCAGCTTGTTATATAAACATCTCTGGCTCAGTAGTCAAGCCTACAACTGTTTGTGATGAGTAGCAGGTTCTTATGTGAATGACATCCAGTCTGGTCCTTTGCCCATCTCTAGGCATGATATTTGAACCAAAGATGCTGGGATAAACTGCCTTTAGCAAAATGAGCTCCCATAGACCTGAAGGCATTTCATCCACTGGCAGAGAATATTAGAAACATCCTGACACATCTCTTGGCCACAAATAAAGGAGGAAGGAGGGTAAGCACAAGACCTACCTCCCTCAAAGTTTCAGGATCTGAAACCTTAGGCAAGGACTTCTTAAGGGTAGAGATGGCACTGGTAAGCACTCACATCATCTATGTCATTTAAACTTTCAAGACTATCATATATATTGAGACAACTGGTATACCATTATAAGCACTATATTTGGAGATTAGAATATGGAGCCAGCTTGACTATCTATGTCACATTTCACAAGTCTCATCTGTAGGTTAAAAAAACAATAACTATAACATTCCAGTGAGATTTCATTAGACAAGAAAGCGCTTTATAACTATTAGGCCACTGTGGAGACTCTGTTTTATGCATATTTTATTAAGGTGTTATTATATTACTTCTACCATTTTATATTTTAACTTTTAATTTGTGGTACATGGTAGATAACATCCTATATGAAAGGAGGTGACATATGTACCTTATATTTAGTATAATCATTCTTTTTAAGATTTACTTATTTTAGTTTTTATATGTGAATGCTTTCCCTGAATATATTTACTTTCACCTCATGTGTGCCTGATATTTGCAGAAGTAAGAAAAATATATCATATCCCCTGGAACTAGAGTTTCAGATGGTTGTGAGCTACCATTTGGGTTCTGGGAATCTAACCTGGGTCCTCTATAGGAGCAGCAAATGTTTTCAATTACTGATACATCTCTTCAGCACATCTGACACAATTTTATCACATCTTATTTTTTCAAATTAACATATTTATTAGTCAATTTTAAATGATGTCCTTAAAATTGTCATTTAATTGGCCAGTTTACATCAATTGTGTGCATTCACAAAGATTTGAATCAGAACTAAAATATTGATTGAATATCCTTTTTTCCAAAATGCATGGAATCAGAAATTTTTGACATTCTTGAAGTTTTAAGATTTACATATTTTTATAGATATGATAAGATATGAAGCAGAGCTCAAATCTAGGTATATATTTTACTTGTTTCATTTACTCCATAGTTTGAATGTCATCTTATGTGATTTCTCTTTAATAATTTTTTTTTACCAGAAAGAAGTTTTATAGTATGAAATTTTCTACTTGTGATATCTTGATTGTAGTCAATAGGTTTGGGATTATAGGAGGACATTTATGGTTATAGAGATTTTTTGGGGTTTTTTTTGGTTAGGGATACTACATAAGCTAAGTATAGAAATGTTAGGTTGTCACAATTTTAAACATCTATTAAAATAACAGAAGCAGATAGCTTTCATTGAGCACTGATTATTAGCTAATTTTTTAATGCATGCTCATATGAATCTCCTCTAAACTCAGTATATTTGTGGTCAGTTTGCCTGTGGAGAAAATGAAACCTAGGAATGTTAATTAAATCATCTAGAGAAGAAATAACAGAATTTATCTGTAGTTCATTCCCTGTGTCAGACAACCCACGTAATGTTAAACTTGAATTGTTCTAATCTTATTTCAAACACATCTATTATGTACCCACTGCTGTAGTAGTAGGGTTTGGGCCCCGACTTTCAGATCTAGCCTCGAGGTTAAGCCCCACTCACAGCACTACTGCCTCTTTGCCCCAAAGAAACACACAAAAGCTTATATTCATTTCACAGTGATTGGCGTAGGGCCCAGGCATATAACTTGCTAATTTCTTCATCTTAACTAAACCCATGATTCTTGTTCAGCCATTTGGCTCTGTACCTATTCTCAGCAGCATTTTAACTTCTTTCCTCTTAGTCTCCTGGCATCTCTGCTCTGCTTTGAGATGTTCCCAGAGTTTTCTTAGTCTGGTAGCCCCACCCACACTTTCTGTCTTTCTCTGGCCAATTAGCTTTATATTAAACCAGTAGAAGGGACAAATATTTACAGTGTACCAACATACTGCTGCAAATGGATCCACTATCTCTCCAGATATTTTGACCATCAGCCCTTTCTTCCAATGTCCTAAAGCATTCTTAGAAAGGTTAACTATCACTAAATTGTCAAGACTAATGACCATTTTTGATCCTTGGCCTTTGAATAACATTGAGACCAAGAGTAGGCCACTTACTGCTCATGTCTCACTTGATATCCAGGACCCTTTAGTTGTAGGTGTTTATTCTCTCGTGTTCTCTCATCCCAAACCTTGACACCAGTATGTTTATTATATGGTTCTCTTCTCTAAATAGATCCAGGGTCCAGCATTTGGACTGCAGTTTGTCTTTTTATGGCTGCTCTTCTTGGATACCTTCATTGCATCCATCAACTTCTAACTTTTCTAAATCTTAAAAAAGTTCAACTTTATATTTCCAGCTCAGAATTCTCCATGGAGCTACAGAGTACTATATTGAATGACCTGTTCAACATCTACCTGTCTCTTTGCTATCCATCTTAGAAATAAAATGTCCCAACTGTAGTATATAAACTATCTTCCTGCTCTGTGAAAAGAGAGGGAGACAGTCAAGCTTCATTGGGGCTATTGATTTAGATGACATGAATTCTCTAAACCACCTAGAGGTATTCATTGATTAATTGAGTAATTAATTCATTGATTCACTCCTTCAAATATTAATTAGTGACTACATCATATGCCAAGTACTATGCTAAGGATTTATATAGGATTTTTAAAGCCAATTATCTTGGCAATAGGAAACTCTAAATTAAGTTGATGACTTAGGAATCAGCTTTCCACTTAATTATACACAGTGAATGGAGACCTTCTCAATCACTCATTCCCCAAGTTTCTTTTCTAAAATATTCTGAATACTTTCCAAAATGGAGATTTATGTGGTTGTCATATAAGATAATTGCAGAGTTGTAAACCTGACCCAAGGGAGATTGGGTTCTCATTCAGAACCTTATCTTTACTGCTTAGACATCACCCAGCATCCTCCGATCCCTCTGCCTCATGTCATTTTTTTCTGTCTGTCTTCAGCAGAGAAAAACAAAACTTCACCAAAATGAACAAGGTCTTTCACCTTCTCCCATTTGGTTAGAGTAAACAGCTATTTATGACTGTTGTCCCCCAGTGCCCATTGGGAACTTGCAATCAATTACTAGAGATGGACAGCATGTCTGGTCTTTTTCTGTCTTCCCACATATTAAATTGTCACTGTGTCAAATGTCTTGCCATCAAATATGGTGCTGCAAGGAAATTGCAATTATATTTATCAGGTGTGTTTTTTATTCCTCTGACCTTTGGATTTCATTTATTCTTACAAAGAACCCCCCTTAGGTGGTTCTAACAATGTGTGTCATTCAAATCAACAGTGCCAACAATACCATTCTCCTCTTTTTCACAGAGTAAGGAAAATGATTCAAGTATGGCAGTCAGAAGTCTTTGGCATGGTATAGATAGCAAAGGCCTTATTGTCAGTACATTTCCTTCTGAAGTGTCATGACAGTGTTACAGTCATGAAAACTAGGTCCCTCAGTAACTGCCATGGTGCAGAAGGAGTTTGCTAGTCCTTCTAATCTCTGTGCTCACTATTCAGTGTGAGTTTCTGTCTCTAGGCGACTCCTGTTTTGAAATCACTTGTTCTTTAGTCAATGTCTCTTGCCATAAACATCCTGAGTGTCAGATTCTAAGATGTTATTGATTTAATGCTTAATGATAGTCCTACTACCTCAACCAAATCACCTTGACCACATGGAGGAGACACATGCCAGGTGACAGCAGCTGAATATTCCAGTGGTGGAGCCTAATTTTAATATTGACTAAGTCAGAAATAATCAAAATGGCAACTATGTCGTAAAAAGTCTTACAAAACATCCCAGAGTTAAATGGACCTGTAAAACAGTGTAGGCAGGGAAGACACCAGAATCTAACTTTTAAAGTTATACATAATCAGAAAGATTAGATGCAAAAGCAGCCTTAAAAATAAAATATTCTTCAGGACTACAGGCTAAAATGCACATAAATCTTATTTATTAGCATGACTGAGCCAGCTGCAGAGTAAATGCTACTTGCATGTGTCATTCAGGTAGAGTTTATTAGATCTCCTCTGATGGTCTCAGATGACAATATAAACCTAGTTTCAGCTCTACCATGTTAATCTCTTTTTTGAACAGTGACTTAGTTACTTTTCTATTGCTGTGATAAAACAACATGACCAAAGAAACTTATGAGGGCTTTGTGATTTGAGTTTATAATTCTGGGGGGGATAAAAATCCATCATTATCCTGGCAAGGAAGTATGTCAGCAGGCAGACACAGAGGCTGGACAGCAAGCTGAGAGTTCACATTTTGAAATGTAAGGATGAGGCAGTGGCTTTGGAAAACTCAAAGCCTACCCTGGTGACACACCTTCTTCAACAAGGCCACACTTCCTAAATCTACCCAAACAGGACCACCAACTGAAGACCAAGTACCCAGTTAAACATCAGAGCCTATTAAGGGCATTCTCATCTAAATCACCACAAGCAGGTTCCTTCTTCATGAACAATAAAAGACTCTAAACACAGAATTTCTATGTATGTAATTTTAGGAGGGTTAAATAAGAGTCATTTTCTAGAAAGTCACAGAAAATAGTCTCTGTATAGCTCACTGTCTCAGATAGAATCCTGAGATCTTTCTTTTAATTATACACATTTTGATTATAGTGACCAGAAGAAATTAAGGGCTGTGATCAGTCGGAACCTGGCTTGAGCTTTAGAAATGAAACTGCCCAAAATCTCACAGATGGAGCTTACAGAGGAACCATATTCATTGGGCTTGTATTAGCCACAGAATTAATGAATCTCGTGACCAGCTGCTTGTTCAAAAAGAAATGTCCAAAACAGGAAGAGACCATAGAGTGATTGGAGCCCATGTGTACTAATAGAAATGAAAGCTGGCTCAGCTGAATCAGGAACAGGATGCTCAGTCCTCAAAGCGATTGCAGATAGAATTAACAATAGGTCATCAATTCCACTTCAAGGCATTACTTGAAGGGACTGAAAGCAAAAACTCACAGACATGTTTTTCCATCATGTTCCTACAAACATGATTCACAATACTCAGGTGAAAACAAGACAAAAATGTTAGAAGCTATGGATTTATAAACAAAATATGTGAGTATATTTACAATGGAATGTTCTTTATTCCAAAAAGATGAACATAGAATTAATATATATTGATGCCTTGAAAACACAGTAAAAATAGAAGGAGAAAAGAATAAATAATTCAAATTATTATACATAGAAGGAGCACATGTGCACCTTCACAGAGTGAAAAGGTAGAAAATAGTAGTTCACAAGTGTTAAGAAAGGGAATAAACAGTAATTCTTTTGATATGGGCCCAGGGTTTCAGTTAGGGATGATTAAAAAAAAATCTGAAAGGAGGATAATGTTTTTTCAGCAGAATAGACATGCTTGGTACCATTTAAATATACACTAAAATCAAGAAATGCTGATGTTATGCTTACATATTTTAATCACAATAAAAAAAACTATTAAAGAAAGAATATGACAAGAAAAAGTCAAAGGCAGTAAATACATTTATAATGAGGGAGATATTATTGCCTCAAATTAAACCAGTACACATGTACACATACACATGCACACACAATATGCATGTATTTTCAAAAACATCATATATGATGGTCACTATCATGAAATTGAATATATTTATAACCACCCAGATTGTACATTATGTCAGTAGAACTTCTTTGTCCTATAACTGCAATTTTGGAGCTGTGACCAGCACCTCTTCATTTCTGCATATCTCAGCTGCTCAAGCTATTCTTCTACCACTAATCTTTTTCTGTGAGTTCTACACTTTAGGCTCCACATGTAGATGGTATTATACAATAGTTACTTTTCTATGCTTGACTTATTTCACTGAATGCCATAACCTCCAGGGACATTATGTGTTTTCAAACAACAAGGTTTCCTTTTTACATATGGCTAACTAGTATTATGCTATACACATATATTATAATTCTTTTATGCATTTACACTGAGGTTTTCTGAAAGCTTGCTAATTGTATGTAATGCTGCAGTAAGCATGAATGTGCAAATACTCCTTCTAAATACTTATTTCCTTTCTCCTAAACTTGTATCCAGAAATAAGATCAGTGATTTCAGATATACTTAGTTTTTCTCTGATAGACCTGTCTACTGGTTGCCATAAAGGCTACAGAAATTTCTGTTTCACCTGCATAGTTCCCTTCTTCTCACACTCTGGCTAACACTTGTTATCTTTGGTCTCTTTCCTTAAAGTCAGGTACCAGGTACAATGTGGCATCTGGCTGTGACTTTGATGTGCATTTCTCATGACGAAAGACTGAGCACCTGTGCACAGACCTCCTGATGCTGTGTGTCTTGGGGCAGCGATGTCTCTGGGGCATTTTGCTTTTGTTGTCCATAGTATGTTTACCACACACAAGACTTCACTGGCACAATCAATGAAAGTGTTCTCCTTTGTTTTATTCTAGAGAATTTATGATTTCACATTTTTACATTGAAGTATTTTGAGTTAAATTTTACATATGAGAGCCTAAGACCAGACTGGGCATAAATGAGACCCTACAAGGCTATACTAGGTCATCTTTAAAGTTCAAAAAGGGAAGGAAGGGGGAAGAGAAATAAAGGAATGGAGAGAGAAGAGGAAGGGAAGGAAGGAGGGAGGGTAGGGAAAGAAAGATGAGATATAACAAGTCACAGAATACCTAGCATGTCCCTCTAGCATCTCACCCTTGCCCATCAGATCTAGAGATTTATTGTCCATCCTCAGTATTCCCAGTCTAAGGACTGAGATTTGTGCAATCATGCCTGACTTTGGACTGTGTGGTTTTGTTTTGTTTTGTTTTGTTTTTTCTGTGTGCATCTTTGCTACATCTTGCAAAAGGTTGACATCTCTAGGTCCAGGCTTTTATCCACTGTGATAAGAAAACCTCCATCTATCTCAAGCACACTGTAAGAGATACTACTGCCTCTAATTAAGAACCACTGGTTTGTGGGGGGAAAGTATGTCAGTTCAGCTGAATGAGTGGCAGTTTTATCTTTCATGGTACATTAATAACTGAACATCCCATTTTATGTACTAGCTTCTCACATGTTCCTATATTTTATAAGTAGCCAGTCTAATGAATTCATGATACAGGGAAGGTAATTTCTGAACCCTCACAAGTGAGGTCTAGACAGTGGACCATGGAAATCCAGCAGCCTATTGAATTCTCATCACAGAAAGGCTGGCATCCTGTTTCTATTTTCAGTGAGCTTGTTTTAAACTTTATCACAATCATAATTTAAATAAAAAAATCACTTTGTTAAAATTACCCAAAGTGACTGTGCATGCTGAAAAAAAAATAAGAAGTTGAATTTTTAGTCTTTCTCAAAGAGCATAGAAAACACAGACGTTGTAGTATAAGATATCAGCTTGCAAGCATCTCGGAGAGAAAGAAAGAGGATGGTAAGCTGGAGGAAACCATCCTGACACTGCAAACAGAGGCGGAGTCTTTCTGTTCAAACTACCAAATAAACACAAAGAAGCTTATATTAATTTTAAGATGCTCAGCCAATAGCTCAGGCTTAATGCTAACTAGCTCTTAAAACTTAATTCACTTCTATTAATCCATGTGCTGCCCCAAGGCTTGTAGTCATTTCCTCTATCCCATTTTGTATGTCTGACTCCTCTGACTTGGTACTTCCTCATCCTGTCAGTCTCAGTTTGGCTTTCCCGCCTAACTTTATCCTGTTCACCTATTGGCCAGTCAGCTTGTTTATTAAACCAATCAAGTAACAAATCTTCACGATGTACAAAAGGATTTTCTACAGCATTACATCATACAAAGGAAGTAACTAGAAAATATATGACTTCTGTTATGAATGAAGAGAAACTGCAAGGAAAGGATATGGAGAGATATTGGGGGCTTTCCATAAGAAATACAGAAACTACAGCACAACCTCAAGAGTCTTTGTTCTGGTTATTCCTTCTAATATTTTATTCAGGATAATGTAAGATAAAAGAGGCATTTCGTTGGTTTCCTTCAGACATGATTTACAAGGTTTGTACCTCTGGGGAACAGGAGGGTCAGCAGTATGTGACATGTCCAAATGCATACAGGTCACATGTCAAGATGAGTATATATGGGGTAAGAGAGCTAGCCTGGTGCCTAAGAACACTTGATATACTTCCAGAAGACCTGGGTGCAGTTTCCAGCACCCATGTTTCATGGCTCACAACTTCCTGTAACTCCATGTCCAGAGGATCCAATGTTCTTTTCTGAGTTCTGTAGGCACATGTACACATATGTCATACACACAGACATACAAATTCATAAAACTAGAAATGAATAATTTTAAAATGCATAGAAGGAAAGTAATTGGAGAAGAAATTAAAATCTCACAGTATCTATTCAGAGTGTTCCCCCAGATCACAGCGAGAGAAGTCTATCAGCACATAAACGTCACTGTGTGTTCTTCCCCTGTGCTTAGAAATAAATATTGCAGGAGATTCCCACAGTGTCTTGACATCAAGAAAAGTATATAGCCTTTTGAAGTCCTTTTAGGTCAAGGAAATTAGTTGCTGGAGGGAAATATATTAAATAACAAATGTCCAATACTATTTTTGAGAGCAAGTATTCAGAAGACAGTACACTGTCAGTTATGTCCATGATATCAAAAGATTGCCTGGGGATAACGGAGGAAGATACAGTGCTGTGCTCCACATTCTGGATGGCTCAGCTAGCAGGTCTGCACAAGTATGTATGCATTCTTCAGGATCTGACTTTGAAATCCTTTTCGCATGCCTCTGCCTTAGCTATGGTGTTAACCTTGGCAGAACAAAGACGTGGATTTGAAATTTCTATAACCTGCTCTGATTCCATTTTGCCATGTACCCTACAGGCTTCTGTTTTGAATACTTGGGCCCCAACAGGTAGCAAACAAGCTGGGTGAAGTAGAGACAAGGCTTTGAAGGTTCTGTTTGAAACCTAGTTTCTGTCTTGGCCTCTGCTTCTTCTTGGTCCGCCATTATGTAAGAAGGCTCCATAACACCCACTGTTATGATATGAATAGTATCTGCCACACCAATCCACTATGACATGAACTCCTTTTTCCACACTCACCCTCTGTGAAGTGAACACCCTCTGCAACGCCCACTCATTTTGTCTCCTTCAGGTTGGATTAGATTCTTCAGAAATCATGACCCTAAATAAATCTTTCCTCTCTTAAATCATTGCTGTATCTCAGTAATATATAAGTAAATAATACACAGTATAATTGCTATTTTTAATTTTATTTTTATATTTTATGTATATGGGTATGTAACTTGCATGTATGCCTGTATACCATATCTGTGTAGTGCCTAAGGAGGCCAGAAGAGATTGTCAGGTTCCAAGGAACTGTAGATACAGGTGGTTATGAGCTGCCATGGACATGCTGGGAGCTGTACCTGGGATCCCTAGAATAGCCAGTGCTCTTAATGGCTTCACTATCCCTCCAATGCCCTAATTAGTATTTTAGTATGAACTATTTCTTAACTGGATACCAAGCCCATCTCATATTTAACTGAGAATGCTGATTCTTTTTTGGAGGGGGAGGGATGTTCTAATTTGTGACTGAGTTAGTAAAAGTAAATCTTCAACTCATCAGAAATAATTAAGAATCTCTAAAAATCTTCCAGTTTATTCCAATGGTAAATTCTGCCAAAGACCTTTACCACCAGGTAAGCCTTTACCTCAGCAGCCATGAGAGTTTCCTGTTAGCAACAAATAAATTTACAGAAAAATAGTAAAAATAAAACAAATTTTTTAAAAAGCTCCAGTAACTTTCTAGTACTATTTAACTTTGGTACAAACTTCAATGAAAATATTTCAAGTCAACATTTCAAATTTGACTGCCAAGTCTCAGGTAACGTTCCCCAGCCTTAGTCACAAGGGCCATGAAACACTGCAGCTCTGCCTTCAAAGCCCTTTGAAAATTTGTCTCATGATATCTTTGGAGGAAAAATATTCCAATGTGAAATGAAGATCTTCATTTTCAGCTGCATGTGTTTTATGTCTGTTGCCTTCATAGGCATATGCTCTGAATTTTAAAATATTTCTCTTTTTGAACCTGTGGGGTTTGTTAAAAGGCTACATCCCTATTGAAAAACTGGTTCGAGATAATTTCCTGAAAATCTTTTGTTGGGGTGTTCCATTGTCACTCAGAATAGAGCCAAGAGAATGTAACAGGGAATAATGACTAAACCTCTTTAAAGGATATGGCATCTTTCTCTTCCATTACAAATATTTCAAATATCTGTGGGTACTGTGTGGACACTTATGGTGCCTTGGATACATACAAGTATGATTCTATCACACTGGCTCCCACTAAAGCAAACATCAGTTTAGATTACAGTCATACACAATAAGGGGATCGGAATACAACAGTAGACTGGAGAAGTGAATCACATAGAGAAGCAATGGTGTAGGAAGGGTAGAGACCAAAGTAATAGTACATACCTGTAATCCCAACACTCAGGAGGCTGAGGCAGGACCTTCCCAAACATGAATGCAACCTGGGCTGCATAATAAGGCCCTGACTCAGAACATCAACACAAGATTTAGCTAATGATGTAAACATTTGAGTTTCTAGGGCCAAAAGGAAAATCAATGATATAGCAATATTTGTTATCTTAAAGACAGAAATGTTCTTCTGGTATTAAATTCCAATGTTAGATGGGTTGTAGCTTGACTGCTATTTTCTTTCTTTTTTTTTTTTTTTTTTTTTAACTGATCAGTCATAAAATTCTCTTTATTTATTTTTTTTTCTCTTAGGTCTTCCATGTATTTTTAATTGATTTATTTGATATTTTAATTTTTTCCTTTTATTATTATTATTATTATGAACAAAGAAGTCACACTTTCTAACCTTGTATACCCTTATTCAAGGTCCCTTCCCCCTCCCACCACATCAGGTCATTCTTTCTTCTCCACAAATCCCCATCCCTTCCCTAGGCAGGCTGCAGGGAGTCCCATGGTCCCACTGACACAATATTGCTTAGTTCATTCTCCACTCCTGGCAGATGCAGTTTTCTCCCCCCTCCCTCAAGAGTGAGTCCGGTGTACCTCTAGGGGGAGTGGGATCCAAGGTGTTAGTCCAGGGTGTTTCTGATCCCAAGCTGTTCAGTGGTTGTGGTTTGCCACTTGGGCATACTTTCCTTTTTTTCTTGTTTGTTTGTTTGTTTGTTTAGAGTCCACTAATGAGTGAGTACATCCCCTGCTTATCTTTCTGAGTTTGTGATACCTCACTCAGTAGGATATTCTCTAAATCCATCCATTTGCCTGCAAATTTTAGGATATCATTTTTTCTTACTGCTGAGTAGAACTCCATTGTGTAGATGTACCACAGTTTGTTAATCCATTCTTCAGTTGAGGGACATCTAGGTTGTTTCCAGGTTCTTCCTATTACAAATAACGCTGCTATGAACATAGTTGAGCTAATGCCTTTGGAGTGTGACTGTGCATCTTTAGGCTATACACCCAGAAGTGTTATTGCTGGGTCCTTGGAGAGATTGATTCTCAATTTTCTAAGAAACCACCATACTGCATTCCAAAGTGGCTGAACAAGCTTACACTCCCACCAACAATGGAGGAGTTTTCCCCTTGCTCTGCATCCTCTCCAGCATAGGCTGTCCTCTGTGTCTTTTATCTTAGCCAATCTGACAGGTGTCAGATGGTATCTCAAAGTTGTTTTGATTTGCATTTCTCTGATGGCTAAAGATGATAAGCACTTTTTCAGGTGCCTTTCAGCCATTCATAATTCTTCTGCTGAGAATTCCCTTTTTAGATCTGAACCCCAGTTTTTTGATTGGGTTATTCAAGGTTTTGGGCTCTAGTTTCTTGAGTTCTTTATATATCTTAGAGATCAGTCCTCTATCACTTGTAGGGTTGGTGAAAATCTTTTCCCATTCTGTAGGCTGTCGTTTTGTCCTATTGACAGTGTCCTTGGCTTTACAGAAGCTTCTTAGCTTCAGGAGATCCCACTTATTGATTGTTGGTCTTAGTGTCTGTGCCACTGATGTTATATTTAGGAAGTGGTCGCCTGTGCCAATTCATAGAAGTGTATTTCCCACTTTCCTTTCTATCAAGTTCAAAGTGGCTGGGTTTATGTTGAGGTCTTTGATCCACTTGGATTTGAGTTTTGTGCAGGGTGATAGGCTTGGATATATTTGCATTTTTCTACACACTTCCATCCAGCTATGCCAACACCATTTGTTAAATATACTATCTTTTTTCCATTGAATGTTTTGAGCTTCTTTGTCAAAGATCAGGTGTTCATAGGTTTTGAGGTTAATGTCTGGATCCTCAATTCTATTCCATTGATCCACAAGTCTGTTTTTATGCCAGTACCAGGCTGTTTTTATTACTGTAGCTCTATAGTATTGACTGCTATTCTCAATGCCCACCAATTGTTGTATTTAAAAAATAGTGGGTCATGCCATGTTCACCAAGGGTGAGAAAGAGGAATGGGGAGGGCTTTGCCTTTAATAAAGGGATTTAGAGCCTGGGCATAGACTGTATGTGCATAGACTACTAAGTCACCTGGGCTGTCTTGGTTTTTGCCTGAGGACTGGCAATGTATGTGTGGCAGTATGGCCCTGGAAGTGGCTAGAGATGCTAAAAATGCTAATGCCTGTTACCACAATCTTGGGAGGAAACTTCATACTTTAACTTTGGACTTGGACTCACCAACCTATAAACCATGAAGTGTTTATCTAAATTGTTCTATTATTAATAACAATTTTGGAGTCAGATATTGGGATAAAAATCTGATAGATTAAGACAGTAGGAGAAGAAGAACAATCTGACCCTCTCCTTCCAGGCTTTCATAATAAAAAGAACCCACTAATTTTTCCAAGCCTTTTCCTTCTCTTCCCTGTGCCTCTTTATCTATCATATCATGTGCCCTCCAAAATTTCTATGGCAATTCCAGTCAGCTAGCAGTTGCCTCCATTCCCTGATTCAAGGGTAACTTTAATAAGTCTGAGTGTCATAGGAAGATTAAATATCCTGCAACCAGAAAAGGCTTTAGGGGATGGGGAGATGTGGAGAAGAGAGAATGACCTGATCTGGTGGGAGGGGGAAGGGACCTTGAATAAGGATATACAAGGATAGAAAGTGTGACTTCTTTGTTCATAATAATAATAATAATGAATAAAAAAAGAACTTTAACTTGAGGAGCAGACCTTGCTGGTATCGAAACTCTGTCACTACCAAGTGGGCAAAATAAGAGAAGACTTTTGAGTGAGGAAGAAGCACATGTCAAAGTCCCTTTTGTCCCCCTGAACAACACTTAGCTAATTATATAATGTACAATTAAAACTCTTGTTTTAAGAAACTGAGTCTGGGAGTTGTTTGTTAAGCAACTATAGGATGATCTCTATCAAATGCAGCCCTTGAGAGAATTCTATTTATAAAAATAAAAACATAATATATTAGTCTCAATGCATAGTGCATATAATGTTACAAAATTTCCCCTAGAAATGATACCCGTGAAAAGTCTTTGTTATGAAAAATCATCTACCCTTTTAGTCATGTACAAGAGCTTGCCAAATGGTTGGGGAAACAAAGGCTATTATTACTCTCCAATGCACTAAATGTGACTTTAGAGAGAATAAAGTGACCTGACCAGAGTGCAGATTAGTACAGTGTGTGTTGGGAGGAGGTGCAAAAAAACAAAGCCATCCGCAAAGAAAAACTTTTGGAAACAGAATAAGGTTGTATTTGAGCTCTCAGTGGCACTTCCAATAAAAATCCATTGCTTTTTTCTTCTTCATCAAAGTCTGTTTAAGCTTGGGGAAAATACACTTGCAAAAACATGTCAAGGGCAATTATATCTAAAAACTCAGATCCTACAAAAGATGCCATTTGAACTCTGAGACTTATTGGATCTTTAGATCTTAAAAGTCATTTATGCCAACCTCATCTCATTCCTGTCTTGAACCACCCCCCCCACCAAGAAAATCTGTGCATGTCAACATTACTTCTGCTCTCAACACCCCCATAATGGAAACTTCTATGCACAGCCACCTTTGAGGTAACTTTCATTGAGTAAAATGCTTATTCATAGGTAGTTTTCAGGAACAGAATTTTATGCTGGCCTCCTGGTGTAACATAGGGGACAGCCTGGCTTTCCTCAGCAAAGACCCAATGCTCCCACCCCTAAATGTGCCTAAGTTCTTTGTTCACCGGCTCAATGTGTCAGCATTCCTGGGTTGTAATTAACAGAAATAGCTCTAGCTAGTGGAAGCACACAGCGATTTTTATTGGAAGGATGTGAGTGGCTTGAAACAATCCCTGGAAGAAACAGGTTGGAAAATAAAAGGACCCAAGGTGGCTCTCTGGAGCTGGGGCATAGAAACGCAAACGTGTTTCCTTGCAGGAGCCTTTTGATTACATGCCCCTGTGGAGATAAATAAATGTCAGCCAAGTTGGGGGTTCCTTGTCCTTCGAGATTTAAGCAGGAGGCTGTTGTGCAGAAGCTTTGATAATGGGCCACAGGAGGGAAAGGTGCAGGCAGCATGGAGGTCCTATTAGAAACAGATAAGGAGTAGCAATGATTCTGGAGAAAAGAAAGTGGATGTTGAATGTCCTTCTTTATCTTTTGGTGAAGTGTCCTAGAGTGACTCTGTCTTGTTTTCATCAACTGTCTGGAGTATTCTTATACTCTAGTTATGCTCATTGCTTGTTTTTTGGCAGATTGGCTCCTGCCCCACATCAGAGGGCTAGCTTTTGCTTAAAACTCACTTATAAACGGCTCAATTGATAAGCTCTGTAACACAGCAAATGCTCCTAAGAGGTATAATTCTCAGACCTATAAAATATCTTAATGGGGAAAGGTGCTTGAGACTCAGTAAAGCGACCTGAGTTTAATTCCTGGACCCCACGTGATGGAAAGAGAGAAGCAATTCCAGGAAGTTGTTCTCTGACCTGCACACATTCACACCCATACACATGCTCACACACAATACACAAACACAGAAAACAAACAAACATTTTACATAGTACTAAAATAAAATCATTTGCTTTCTGGCTAGTATATCTATAAAAATAAGCACTCCTAGACTCGTATAATATCAAAAATGTTATTCTTCTTGAACAGTTCTGTTATTAGAGGGGAATCTGAAATCCCCAGAAGAAAGAAACTCCCGTGTTAACATTCTGATTGACTTATTAGAATATCATTGATCATAGAGAGTTGGAATGTTGCAAATCCAGAAACAAATTATCTTGGGCTATACTTAGCCTCCTTTATAGGTCTTTGCTGTTCATTTTTGTATCATCTAGTTATCTTCAGCTGTTAGCTCCACATTTCCAGAACATTATGAAAGGTTCTCAATTGGGGGATTGCCTCTGTCAAATCGAATTGTGGACACATGGAAGTTAATTTCTTGATTGATAATTGATTTAGGAAGGCCCAGCCCATCATGGGCAGTACCATTTCTCCACATTGGCTCATAGTTGTATAGGAAACCTGCTGAGCAGGATCTATGGAGCAAGCTAGTCGGCAGCACCCCTCCATGGTTTCTGCTTGGGTTCCTGCTTGGGGTTCAGCCATAACTTTCCTAAGACAATGGATTGTGACCTGGAAGTGGAAACCAAAATAAGCCCACACTCCCCATGTTGGTTTTGGTCAATATTTGTTCCAGCAACTGAATTGAATATGAACTTGGTGTTTGTGTCTGCTGTAACATTCTCATGCCTATCATGTGAAATAGCACCTGAAGCAATTGGCATATCTGCGACACAAGCTTGTGGCTCTTGAGTTCTCTCTTTAAACTTTTTTTTTTATTTTTCCTTAGCCATCTGGTCAAAACAAACTAAAAGTGCTTTAAAATTTAATCTTAATTCAGGCAGAATAGATAACAGAAAATGACAATAAGAACCAAAGATAACAAATGCTGTCCTGGTTGTAAGAAAAGGGAAATATTTATTCACTGTTAATGAAGGACCAACTGGTACAGCCGCTGTGAAAATCAACAACTGAAAGGATGTTTTGCTGCCATCAGAAGGACAAGGAATGCTGTAAAATTATGGGGGTAAGTGGGGATGTATATAAAGGCTGCCTCTCTGAGCAGGGCTGGAAAGGCACAGGTATGGGCTTTGCAAAGGGTATGGTGCATGTGCATTAAAGATTCTGTAATTTTTGGTGACAGTGGAAATATATCCCATTTGGCAGCTGATGATAATGTGGTTGCTGGCACTAAGTCATTGAAGGCAGGCAGGGGCAACTCCTGGTTCTGGAATGTAGGTGGTTCTCTGTTTACCAACAAAAACCTGTTGAGTTTTACTTTCATTTTTATTTATTTATTTCCTGTGCACATGTGTATGTGTGTGCCAACCTTCATTAGTGAAGGTCAGTAGACAGCTCTGGAATTTGGAGGAATCAATTCTCTCCTACCAACATTGGAATCCCAGAGAGAGAACTCACATCATCAGGGTGTGCAGCAGGAGACCTTATCCACTGGGCCACCTTGCCAGGCTCCTGGGTTCCCTTATTTTGTAGCTGTTGTGGTTTTCCTGACCTCTGTCATATGCTATAGGGTGTTGCCTCACTTATTCTTGGTGTGACTGTTCTACAATACAGCTTTGAGAACATTGCTCTCCTCAGTTCCCATACAAGGGGAAAAGTCTTTGCTCTGATGTGACTTACAGTCCTTTTGCTCCAGCTTCCTCCCAGTTAGTGCTCAGACAGCATAGTACTATCTTTTCACATAGTGTTCTCTGTACGCATCTAAATTCTTTGTATCCTTCGGGAAGAAGTTCACTCACATGGAAAGTCTTCCTTGGTTCATGGCCACTCGTATATTCTGTTCTGTTTATAGGTTACTCCATAAATGTATTCATCACTTTGGCTATTTATATTACTTTATTTGTTTGTGATTGATTGCTTGAGCGGTATTTGTACTTATCTCCTGAGACTCTCATGTAGGTAGTAAACACAACTAGCTACTGAATAAATAAATGTGATAGCAAGAAAGAGAAAGGAAGGATTGAAATAGGCTTATCACTCAGGTGTTACACATACATATAAAAATAGTGGACATTAATATTTTTGAAAATTCAATTTCTTTATTCACATTGCTTTCTTACCATTGAAAGAACAAAGTGTCAATATAATTTTCAGTTGGAAAAAGTACATTAGCAGGGTTATTTTTTAATATAGCTCTCCTATAAACAACTGACATATTGGCTTTAGTTTCAAATGTGTAAAATAAAAGGCATAGTATTCTAATTAACCTGGCAGAAATGAAGACATTCTAATGAGACATTAGTGTCTTTTAAACTGATTCTCAGTCAAAGGACACCAAAGAAATAGGGATTTCTTCAAGAATCTCATGCTTAGGGAAAGGAAAAGGCTCCTGACTGCTAGAAAACTCATCTCCAGGAAAAGAGATTTTTCACAACTCTAACAACTTCTCAGACCACCTTGCAGCATGAGACCAAAGCCCAGACCATGATGCGTCAGTAGTAGCTAGGCCATATGAGACACATGTGTCCTGGGGCTCTGTTTAAACTTTGATTTCACTTCAGAACCCCAGAGATTGCCTTGGCGGAGTTGACTAGATATCCTTAGCCCTCTCAACAATACATTGACTCTTTCAGTCAGCTTATTGAGGATGATTGGCCATATCTGTCTTGAGGCACAGTTTGTGAAACCCCAAATTCATAGCAGTATCTTCCCTACATGGTCAGATTATTTCAATCAGCTAAAATGTTTTGCTTTTTGCTTAAAATTACTAAATCTGTGATTACAGTGACTAGTGTCATAGTCATGAAATTTGTTTATATATATTTATTATTTGGTGATTTTACATCATGCATGCCATCAAATTCGGTTAGCAATCCTCTCAGATTCATACCCACACTTATGATCTCCCCTTTTACAAAAACACCCATTCATACTGCTCATTTATTTACTGAGTATAATTAAACTCCCTATGGCCAAACACATTAAAAAAAAAAAAAAAGTCTTTCTTCACTCACACACCTGCCAGACGCCATCAATGCAGAAGTGAATCACTATGTCATTTAGCTATATTCTAGCCTTGAACTCTTGTATATGATGATATTTTTTTATTATGTCCACCAATGAGTTAGCACATCTCCTGCTTGTCCTTCTGGGTTTGTGATACCTCGCTCAGGAGGATATTCTTCAAATCCATCCATTTCCCTGTAAATTTTAGGATATTATTTTTTCTTACTGCTGAGTAGTACTCCATTGTGTAGATGTACCACAGTCTGTTAATCCATTCTTTAGTTGAGGGACATCTAGGTTGTTTCCAGGTTCTTGCTATTATGAATAATGCTGCTATGAGCATAGTTGAGCTAATGCCTTTGGAGTGCCAATATGCGTCTTTAGGGTATACACCCAGAAGTGGTATTGCTGGGTCCTTGGGGAGATTGATTCCCAGTTTTCTAAGAAACTGCCATACTGCATTCTAGAGTGGCTGAAGATGTTTACATTTCCACAAACAATGGGGGAGTGTTCCCCTCACTAAGCATCCTCTTCTGCATAGGCTGTCATCTGTGTTTTTGATCTTAGCCATTCTGACAGGTGTAAGGTGGTATTGGTATCTCAAAGTTATTTTGATTTGCTTTACTCTGATGGCTAAAGATGTTCAGCACTTTTTCATGTGCTTTTCAGACACTTGTGATTCTTCTGGTGAGAATTCCCATTTTAGTTCTGAACCTCATTTTTTAATTGGGTTATTAAGAGTTTTGGGCTCTAGTTTCTTGAGCTCTCTATGTATTTTAGCGATCAATCCTCTATTGCTTGTAGGGGTGTTAAAAATTTTTTTCCATTCTGTAGGCTCTCGTTTTGTCTTATTGACTGTGTGCTTGGCCTTACAGAAACTTCTCAGGTTCAGGAGGTCCCACTTATTGATTGTTGTTCTTAGTGTCTGTGCTACTGGTGTTATATTTAGGAAGTGGTCACCTGTGCCAATGCATTGGAAGGTATTTCCCACTTTCTTTTCTATCAGGTTCAGTGTGGCTGGGTTTATGTTGAGGTCTTTGATCCACTTAGATTTGAGCTTTGTGCAGGGTGATAGGCTTGGATCTATTTCATTTTTCTACACACCATTTGTTAAATATACTATCTTTTTTCCATTGAATACTTTTGGCCTCTTTGTCAAAAATCAGGTGTTCATATGTGTGAGGGTGAATGTTGGGGACTTCAATTCAATTCCATTGATCTACAAGTCTGTGTTTATGCCAGTACCAAGGTGGTTTTATTACTGTAGCTCTGTAGTATATGTGAAGTTGGGGATGGTGATGCCTCCTGAGGTGCTTTTGTTGAGGAAAATTGTTTTGGGCAATCCTGGCTTTCCTGTTATTCCAAATGAAACGAGTATCAAGTATTGTTCTTTCAAGATCTGTAAAATTTGTATTGAGATTTTGATGGGAAGTACATTGAATAGGTAGATTACTTTTAGTAAGATTGCCTTTTTCACTATGTTGATCCTACCTATCCAGGAGCATGGGAGATCTTTTCATTTTCTGATATAGTCTTCAATTTCTTTCTTTTGAGATTTAAAGTTTATGTCAAACAGATCT
This sequence comes from Sigmodon hispidus, assembly GCA_004025045.1. Lineage (NCBI taxonomy): Eukaryota > Metazoa > Chordata > Mammalia > Rodentia > Cricetidae > Sigmodon > Sigmodon hispidus. The sequence goes on along the minus strand of PVIH01001290.1, from coordinate 66,007 downwards.
GATACTTCTTTGGTTACAGTTACACTGAGGTGTTTAATGCTATTTGCAGCTATTATAAAAGGTGATATTTCCCTTATTTCATTTTCAGCTCTTTTATCTTTAGTGTATAAGAGGCTACTGATTTCTTTGAGTTAATTTTGTTTCCTGCTACATTGCTGAAGGTGTTTATCAGCTGTAGAATTTCCCTGATAGCATTTAGTGGAATACAATCATGTCATCTGCAAATAGATATTGTTTTACTTCTTTTTTTCCAATTTGTATCCCCTTAATCTTCTTTTGTTCTCTTATTGCTTTAGAGAGAGGGGACAACCTTGTCTAGTTCCTGATTTTAGTGGAATTGCTCTGAGTTTTTCTCCATTTAGTTTGATGTTGGCCAATGGCTTTTTGTAAATTGCCTTTATTATATGTAAATATTTTCCCTGTATTCCTGATTTCTCCAGGACTTTTATCATAAAGGAGTGTTGAATTTTGTCAAAGGCTTTTTTAGCATCTAAGGAGATGATCATGTGGTTTATTATATCTTCAATTTGTTCATACAATGGATGACATTCATAGTTTTTCATATGTTGAACCATCTCTGCATTTCTGGAATAAAGTCTACTTGATCTTGGTGAATGACTTCTTTTATATGTTGCTGGATTCTGTTTGTCAGTGTTTTGTTGAGAATTTTTGCAACAGTGTTCATGAGGAAATTGGTCTGTAATTCTCTTTCTTTGTTGTGTCTTTGAGGGGCTTGGATATCAGGGTTATTGTGGCCTCATAAAAAGAGTTTGGCAATATTCCATCAGTTTCCATTGTATGGAACAGTTTGAGGAGTATTGGTATTAGCTCTTCTTTGAATCAGTAGTAGAACTGCACTGAAACCATCTGGGCTCGGGCTTTTTTTTTTTATTTGGAAGACTTTTTAATGACAGCTTCACTTTTCTTTAGTTTTAAAGGACTGCTTAGGTCTTTAATCTGATCTTGATTTAATTTTGGTAAATGATACCTGTCCAGAAAGCTGTCCATTTCTTCTAGGTTTTCCATTTTTGTGGAGTATAGATTTTCAAAGTATGACCTGATAATTCTCTGGATTTCCTGGAAGTCTGTCATTATGCGTCCCTTTTCATTTCTGATTTTGTTAATTTGGATACTCTTTCTTTCTCTCTGCTTTTTGGTTGGTTTGGATAAGGGTTTATCTAATCTTGTTGATTTTCTCAAAGAACAAACACTTTGATTCAATGATTCTTTGTATTGTTCTTTTTCTTTCAATTGTGTTAATTTCAGCTCTAAGTTTGATTATTTCCTGCCATCTATTCCTTCTTGGTGAGTTTATTCCTTCTCGGTGTGTTTGCTTCTAATTGTTCTAAGAATTTCAGCTGTAGTGATAGTCCTTTTGTGTGGGATTTCTCTAGTCTTTTCATGTAGGCAGTTAGTGCCATGAATTTTCCTCTTAAGATTGCTTTCATTGTATCCCATAAGTTTGGTACATGGCGGATTCATTTTCACTAAATTCTAGGAAGTCTTTGATTTCTTTCTTAATTTCTTCCTTGATCCAGAGGTGGTTCAGTTGAGTGATATTTAGTTTCCAAAGGTTGGTAGGCTTCCTGTGATTTTTTGATGTTGCTGAACTCTAACTTTAGACTATGGTGATCTGAGATGGTACAAGGAGTTATACCCATTTTTTGTACCTGTTGATATTTGCTTTATGACCTAGTGTTATGGTCAATTTTAGAAAAAGTTCCATGGGGTGCTGAGAAATATGTATATTCCTTTTTTGTTTGGGTAGAGGATTCAGTATATATTTACTAAGTCCATTTGTGTCATAACTTCTGATAGATCCCTTATTTCTCTGTTGAGTTTCTATCTGGTTGACCTATTCAAGGGTGAAAGTGGGATATTAAAGTCTCCCACTATCAGTGTGTCAGGTTTGATATAAGATTTAAGCTTCAGTAGCATTTCTATTTCTTTTACATATGTAGGTTTCCTAGTGTTAGTGGCATAGATATTCAGAATTGAAATTTTGTCTTGGTAGATTTTTCCTGAGATGAATAAGTAGTGTCTGTCCTGGTTCTTTTTATTGATTTAGTTTAAGGTCTATTTTGTTAGATATTAGAATGGCTACACCAGCTTTTTTCTTAGGGCCACTTGATTGGAAAGTCTTTTCCCTACCCTTTACTCTGAGCCTGTGTCTGTTTTTAAAGTTGAGGTGTGCTTCTTGTATGTATCAGGATGGTTTCTGTTTTTGTATTCATTATGCTAGGGTGTGTCTTTTCATCAATGAATTAAGTACATTGGTATTAAGGATATTAACGAACAATGATTGATATTTCCTGTCATTTTTGGTAGTAGCTTGTATTTCCTTTTTGTGGGGCAGATTTCTTCTGTGGGCTTATCAATTGTTTGTGGGAACATGGATGTTTCTGTCTCCATTAAGTTGGAGATTTCCCTCTAGGGTTTTTTGTAGGGCCGAATTTGTGGTTAGGTATTGTTTAAATCTGGTTACATCATGAAATATCTTATTTACTCCATCTATGTTGATTGATAGTTTTGCTGGGTACAGTAGTCTAGGTTGGCATCTATGTACTTTTAGTGTCTGTATAATGTCTGACCAGGATCTTCTTGCTTTCATTGTTTCCATTGTTGTTCTGATGGGTATGCCTTTTTTAGGTGATTTGGCCTGTTTCTTTGCAGCTCTTAGTATTTTTTCTTTGTTCTGTAGGTTAGTGGCTTGATTATTATATGGCAAACAGATATTTATATGGGTCTAGTCTATTTGGTGTTCTGTAGGCTTCCTGTATCTTTATAGACATTTTGTTCTTTAGGTTGGGGAAATTTTCTTCTATAATTTTGTTGATTATATTTTCTGTGCCTTTGAGCTGGTATTCTTCTCCTTCTTTGGTTCCAATTATTGTCATGTTTGTCCTTCTCATGGTTTCCCAAATTTCCTGGACATTTTGTGTTGTGACTTTTTTGGTTTTAGTATTTTCTTTAACTGATTTATCTATTACCACTATTGAGTCTTCTACTCTTTTCCATGTCTTAGATTCTATTGCTTATGCTTGAATCTGTTGTTCCAGGTCTTTTTGTCAGATTTTCTATTTCTAGCTTTGTCTCAGTTTGTGCCTTCTTTATTGCTTCTATTTCAATTTTTAATTCCTATAAAGTTTCTTTCGCCTGTTTGCTTTTTCTTTCTTGGTTTTCTTTATTTTCTTTCAGGGATTTATTCATCTCTTCTAATTTTCTGTTTGTATTTTCTTCTATTTATTTAAGGGAGTTTTTTTATATCCTTTTTTAAGGTTTCTATTAGATTCATAAAGCTGTTTTTAAGGTCAGTTGCTTCTGTTCCCCCTTCATTGATATGTTCAGATCTTGAAGCTATAGAACGACTTGCTTCTTCTGGTGATGTCTTGTTGACCTTTGTATTGTTGTATGTATTCTTGCACTGGCATCTGCCCATTGTTTCCTCAATTCACTGTTGGTTAGTTTTTCGTCACCTCTTAGTGGGTTGTTGGTCTGAGAGCTCTTAATCAGCTATGTGTTCAGAGGGTAGGCTGATCTCGTGAGGTCACAATGCTATACTGCCTGTTGTCATCTCTTTACCTCTCAGCTATATACCTAGGGACTCAGATGCTCCCCTGTTGCTATTATGCCAGCTGTGTTATGGGAGGCCTGTGTTCTGCACCGAAGCTGAGTGCCTGTCCCAGGACCTGGGTTCAAGTGGTGTAGTCCATCATGAAATTTGTGTGTGTGTGTGTGTGTGTGTGTGCATGCCTGCATGTGTGTCCACATGCCTGCATGTGCAGATGTATGTGTGTGTGTGTATGCACATGTCCAAGTATACATATAAGTGCATGTACATGTGCATGTATGTAAAAGCCAGAGGCCAACATACATAATATCATTCAACCTCAGATGGTAGTCCTTGGGAGCCATCCACTTTGTTCTGGAGGTAAAAATCTGGCTACCATGACTGAATAGTAAACCCAAGCAATCCTGATTGCTCTAATACCCCAGCACTAGGATTCCAAATGTCCACCATCATACCTGGCTTTTTATGTCTTTCTCAAAATCAATTCTTGTGCTTGCATAGCAAGCACTTTGTCCTTGAGCTTCCCCAGGGCCTTTCACTGTATCTTTCAATCCAGACAACACTAAGACTAGTCCATCATCTTCAGATTGTACATCCTAACAATGGTGAACCAGGTACTAAAATGGTGAATTTAGTTGACCTTGGTAGGCAGAAGGATACATGTGAAAGATACAAGTTGATAAGGAAATCATTTTATTTTCCAAGCACCTATTTCAGGATAGTTTCTTAAAACAAACAAACAGCAAAATGGGGGGGGACATTGATTTTTATGGGATTTCTCTTAAAACAAAAGTTGGAATGCCCCATTGCCATTTGTACTTCATGTTCTGTCAGAATGGGACAGGTTATCTGTCCTTGAACCATGACCATTCAAACTTAGGGAGTCTGCTTATCTCAGAAGCCTGTGCCTCTGGCTACGGTTCAGATGGTATCAGCTGGAACAAATAAGCTGAGATTGCAGTTGCTGTTTTTCTATGCTGATCTCAAATATGGCTCCAAAAATGGTTTGTCAGCCGCTAAACAGAGCTCAGAATCTGTGCACATGTACGTATGCCTCCTTACAAGAAAATCACTTTTTAAGTCTCTTGGAAGTTGATTATAATGTTCTCTCTCTCTCTCTCTCTCTCTCTCTCTCTCTCTCTCTCTCTCTCTTTCTCTCTCTCTC